>JZKD02S1823746.1:509747-541278 GCA_000966675.3 Picea glauca
ACAAGGTAAGAGTAAACAACAGACTGACACAGTCAACTTTGCTCTTATGGCCAATATTCAGGAGATCTATGAGCCTCAGGTATTCAAGGAAGCAAAAGGAAGACCTGAATGGGAAAAAGCCATGGAGGTCGAACAAGAAAGTTTGATGAAAAATCAGAGTTGGGATCTCACAACTCTTCCATCAGGGAAGAAACTTATTGGCTGCAAATGGGTGTACAAGGTCAAGTACAAGGCAGATGGTACACTTGACAAGTACAAAGCACGGTTAGTTGTGAAAGGATTCTCTCAGCGAGAAGGCATTGACTATGAGGAGACTTTTGCTCTTACAATGAAGATGAGCACTATTCGTCTTGTTCTAGCCATGGTAGCACATCAAGGCTGGAAGGTCCACCAGATGGACGTGAAAAGTGCCTTCCTCAATGGAGATTTGAAGGAAGTGGTATACATGTGCCAACTAGAGGGGTTTCAGGTTGCAGGGAAGGAGCATCTAGTTTGCAGACTAAAGAAGGCTCTATATGGTCTAAAACAGGCACCGAGGGCATGGTACATCAAGATTGACAGGTATTTGGCTCAGCAAGGGTTCCAACGGAGTCCTTCAGATTCCAACTTATATGTCAAAAGAGTCGGTAATGAGATCATTCTTCAGGTTGTTTATGTGGATGCTATCATTATTACTAGTGAGGAAGACGCAATTACATGGATCAAATCCAACATGAGCAGAGCATTTGACATGACAGATCTAGGCCTCCTACACTATTGTCCGGGTGTAGAAGTTTGGCAAACAGGGAGCAACATTTTTGTCTCACAAGAAAAGTATGCCAGGAGTTTGCTGGATAAGTTCAGGATGGAGGATTGCAAAATCTCCTCTACACCTATGGAGAAAGGGCTGAAACTTTAAGCCAAAACTGACTCAAAGGCAGTCAGTGAGTCACTATACAAACAACTAGTCGGCAACTTGATATATCTTACAACCACTAGACCTGATCTGAGTTTCGCTGTGAGCTTCATTTCCAGATTTATGATAGCGCCGAAAGTAGAGCACTGGACAGGAGCGAAGCGAGTGCTGAGATATGTGAAAGGGACACTTGACTTTGGTATTCTGTACAACAGGAGCAAAGACTCGAGGTTGTGTGGGTATACAGATTCAGATTGGGCAGGTTTTGTTGATGACAGAAAATCCACCTCTGGATATGTCTTCAGCCTTGGCACGGGTGCAGTCACATGGACCAGCAAGAAACAACATGCAGTCGCCCTTTCATTGATAGAAGCAGAGTATCGAGGAGCATTGAAAGGTGCATGTGAGGCAGTTTGGCTCAGGAGGATGTTATCAGATATGTAGCTGCAGCAGAGAGAGCCTACACCCTTGTTCTGTGACAATCAAGGGGTAATGGAACTTGCCAAGAATCCAGTCTTCCACGAGCGTACAAAACATGTTGATACACACTGTCACTTCATCTGACAGCTTGTAGAAGATGGAACTATTGAGCTGCAGTATTGTCCTACAGAGGATCAAACTGTAGACATTTTCACCAAGTCTTTGGGTCCCGAAAAGCATGTAAAATTTCAAAAGAAACTTGGTGTAGTGAGTAGATTGACCATTAAGGGAGGGTGTTAAATTAAATATTAGTTTATAATGGTCAATTAGAAATTAGACTTAGGAATTAATAAAGTCAAAGTGACTTTAGGTTAATTTATTTGCTTTTAGGTCAGATATTTGCTTTTAGGTTATATTTTCGCTTTATCCCACATTCATAAAGTGGTTTGACTCTACTTGATTGTAACCTATATAAGAAAGCTATTTTCTCTCTTATTTGATTGATTGAATAAAGATAGATAACCTTATTCAAGTTATCTTGGTTTTTGTGTGTGCTTGATTTCCGTTACAGAGCGTTGGTTTTGCCCTCAGATTTTATGAATTTGATAAATTTACAGAACAAAAATTTGTGTCTCAGTTGTGTTGATTCATCTCACATCTTTTGTGTTTCTGTTGCATATAATTTTGGTCAATAATTTCAGTGTAAAATTGTTCAGTGATAACAACTAGGGTGTTACTGTTAGATCACTCGGAATTAATTTTCAGATCTTAAAATTAGTCACATAAAAGTTGCATGTGAAAATTGACATGGTATCAGAGCTTGGGATCTAAAGAGAAGGGGATAATCTTGAGACACATCTTTGGCTACAACATTGGAAGAGTGTTTTTCTTATTCTTGTTCTTGTTCCGGGTAGGTCAAAATGGTGAACACATTGAAGCTTGAGGACAGGTTGGAAGGGGCAATCAATTTCTGGGCATGGAAGGCAAGGGTTCTCCTTTTGTTGGAAGAGAATGACCTCAAGGAGTATGTTCAGAATGTGGTTGTAGCCCCTACTGATTTGCAGGAGTTGGTAGCTCACAAGAAGAAGTGAAGGCCAAGCGGGTACTGCTAGAATCTGTGAAGGATCATTTGATTCCTCACATTGCTAAGAAGACCACTGCCAAGGATATGTATGATGCTCTGGTAGGTCTGTACCAATAAAAAACCCTAATTTTCTTGTACGACAACAATGAGGTTTTTGCTTATCTAGTGAAAGGTGCTCTCTTTAGCTTAGCTTTGATACCATGTTAAGTTTTGAGCTATTATTAGGTTTCTTTTCAATTTACTAGATAACAATAGGATAGATAGGATCATTGAGAGAAACACAATCATAAGATACACAACATTTATTCAGGGAAACCCTCATGGGGGAGAAAACCCAACAAAAATTTCCTTAATATAGATAGCCAATACAATGCCAAGACAATAAACCAAAACACTAGAGAATATCCAACACTGAGCGATGTGCCTCTCTCTTCCTTCTTCTCCCAACTGCACCTACCAAACTTGCGAACTGGATGAGTGAATGAGTGAGTGAGATAATGAGGCACTGACTTCCTTTATTTATATTGGCTGGTAGGTGCTGGAAAAGTGTCTCTTCACTGGGAAGGGCTGCCTTGTCTTCTTAGTGGTTAAAACCAGTTTAATTAGGCCTGGGGCCCGACTTCTTAATTTGCATAATACAATTAGGGTTTGACCAATCCGCAAAAAGGGGAGTTGGTCAATTAAAATGCTTGACATGATCAATCTAATGAGTAATGACTCAATAATAAATAGAATACTCTTTGCAGTTACAATATTTCAACAATGATAAGGTGGAGGAGGCTTAGTTGGTGAATGTGGTGTTCAGAGGTATTCCTAGGTATTGGGAACCATTCGTGCACGGGATTTGTGCATGAGAGAAGTTACCATAATTTGATAGATTATGGACTCATTATATTCAGTCTGAGACCAGGTTGGTGTCTAGAGAGGATATGGATGGTATGGTGAAGAGTAGCAGTGATGAGAACGAGGCCCTTGCAACTCGCACGAGGAAGGGCAGAAGAGGTTCTCCAGGTAGGAGAGGTTTACGAGGGAGAAGGGCTTCTCCCGAGAGAGAAGCATCTCCAGAGCTGAGACAGAAGAAGGATTTTAGCAAGATTCGATGTTTTGAGTGCCATGACTGTGGTCACTATGTTTCTTAGTGTCAACAATGGAAGGGAAGGGGATGAAGGAAACATGCATCAACAACAAAGGTTGATGAGGTTGCAGACAGGTTCCACAGAGAGTTATTATTGGTCTCTGCCCCTTCAGGTTCCATTTCCAACAGAGGGACATGGTTGGTGGACAATGGAGCATCTTGACATATGATACGTGACGAGAGTTATTTGACAGCTTCATAGAGTCTGGCTCAGACTTGCGTGTTAAGACTGTATGGGAACCAAGCATGCAGTACGAGGATTTGGTACGCTATCGTTCAGGCTGGAGTCAGGTGAAGTGTTGAGGGTGTCGAATGTGTTATGAGTGCCAGAACTTAAGAGTGTTATCTCAGTTTCAGAGATTGAGAAGAAGGGGTACCATTTATTATTTGGAGATGGAGAGGTGTTATTTGTGCCTAGACGATCTAACTTCTGATCAACAATGGTTCTTGGAGTTAGGGAGGGAAATGTATATAGACCGAGGGGCCATCCCATGCATGTTGTGACTAGCAGGAGAAGAAAGATAGATGAGGAGGAGCAACAATGTAGCAAAACCCCTTGAAACAAATGAATCTTCCATGGAAGTCTCACATGCCCTAGAAGCCTCCTCCTTTTGAACCTCCTTTCTGGCCTCCTCAACCCATGACACCTGTATTTCAATCCTAAAATATGTCCCTCTCCCGCCCGAACCTAAGGATAAACTCCCTCTTAATGGTTGACTCTCCCTCTGATCCAACTGACTCTCTTTGAGATAGGCTCTCTCTAAAACTTGAATCCGTCTATGTCTATACAATCTGCTCCTTCCGAACTTGCTGACCTCCTCTGAAGTATAATCTCCTCTAAACAGTCCTGGGAGGATGCTCCTCCCCACTGGATCCTGAGGGCTGAATCCCTCTGAACTCTGGCTCCCTCGGAGCCGACACTATTCGTGGGCATTGAGGAAAAGATATGAATTTATCTTACTCAAGCATTTTCGAATCTTGCTTGGCTAAGGAAAGATAGTCGGGAATATTACCCTATGTTTATAGCCTCAAGATGTACTTCCCAATCCACAAGTATTAATTACAAGGGCTTAGACTGATTTTTTAAATAAAAAGATTGTTGCAAAATATAACATTTTTATATAATTTTTTGAACATATACAGATTGCAAAAAGTAAATGTGGAGATCAAAAGCAAAAATAACCAAGTCACAGATTAACACAAATGAGACAGAATAACAATTGCTTTATTTCATTCCAGGAAATCAAAATTATCTTTCTCTTTACAAAAATCCCTATGAGGGCATTTTTGCAAAACTTAGATATCCCCGATGAAATCCATACAAAAGGACTCTGACAAGAAGTAAAAACTGAACTTTAAAATCTGGATCAGCTTGCCACAGACTGCTGCCCACTTGACTCAGCACAATATCCTTTATCAATCATGAAACTCAATTCATAAATAGACAAGTATACACAAACTATCAAAGGTAGATCAACACCTCTGAAACAAACATCTGAATGATATGATTCAGCTTTGAAACTTGTTGTCTACAATAGGACCCTTAGTATGCTTTCTCTTTCTATTCTCTCCTTGTTCTTCCTTTTCATTTGGCTTTTATACATTCCAAATTAGTTGAAGTAGTTCAACTACCTCATTTAGTTAAGTTAACTAAAACTTAACTAATTTTAGTTTAGGGGAAGTAATAATAATAATAATAATTAAGGATCTTTGATTAAATAATAACTAAGTAGGTGGGACCCCTTGTGACTCCCTTTTATATCTTAACAAATACAAACATAATTAAACAACTAATTAAACACATGCCTCCTTGTGGCTCCCATAATTATTTCCACAATTTGAAATTTAATATTAGAAATATTTCAAATTATATCCAAAACATGTAGATATCCACAATATCCCAAAAAATAGTTTGCTGTCCAAAAATTTCAACAGTCCACTATCCTCAACAAATCAATTATAAACACATAAATCCAAATCCATATTTGCCACTTTGAGAGGCAATTCTTCCTTTGTCACTGTTGTCCCCTTTGGACTTCCCAGAAATAGCCTTAGGTTGGGTGGAACCTTGAGGCTTGATCTCACTAATGACATGGGAGAAATCGTCCCTCAAGTGCATAGAGGAGGATACTGACTTGACTGAGTCATTTTAAGGAGAGGAGGGGAAAGAAACAACTTTACCTTTGTCATGCACATGGTGAGCCTCAATTTTGAGTTGTTTGCTTGCATGGGAGGACTGTACAGGTGGATGTGCAGGGGCAATCTGAGCATTTGGGTTTACAGGTGGAGGAGGAGGAGGTAATGATAAGTTTGGCCAGCCACAATGGTGGGAGACTACTGGGTGAACAATCTCCTGCCATCCATCATTCTCAGGAACTTCTAGTTGCAAGGATACATGGGAAGGCATAGGGATACCAGGAACATTTTGGGGTTGGAAGGGAGGCCTCTTTGGTCTAGGCTGAATTATCCCTTGCCCAATCCAATTGAAAAACCCAGCTTGAAAAAGCTGGTTCGACTCTTGAGGATAGACATCGAAATGAATTGGGAATCTGGGTCTTCTAGGCCCTCTGTTCCAATTACCTCTTCCCCTATTGTTTCGGCCATGACTGCCTCTACTGAAGAATCTCATCCTGTATGCAACAATTATTAGCAACTAGCTCTTAACAGACCATACATGACATTCTCTTTATATGAAACAAAGTTTGGCTCAGAAATTTACATAAGACCCATGCAATCCAATCCATAAAAATTATTTAATAATTTCCAAAGAGCAGGGAGTGAAATAGGGTTCACGGGATATCTGGGGGGATTGTAATGAGCGGAAAAGTGAGATCATGATAGGGAGTAAGAACACGAGTACTGCTCAACAATTCATCAAATAACTGACTGTGCAAACAATACCAAAATATATTAGCTGCCATCTATCTCTGTGTCATCTTTTACCACTGTCATACAGAGTTTTAATTTAATTTTATTGAACAGGGCGTGTAAAAATGAAATTGGGATCATGAGGGGGTTATAATGAGCGAAAAAGTGAGAATATGAGAGGGAATAAGACAGATATTGTTCATAAAAATAAATTAAATTAAACATCAATCACAACTCTCTTTCAATTATAATCCAAAAAGCGTCCACTTACAAGACCCAAAACCTTTAACTGTTCCTTAATTGCATACAGATTGCATGTTGTCTTTAATAAAAGAAACAATTCAATTGCCTAGAATTTTTCAATTATATCAATCCTTGCATCCTATACAATAACTACGCAAATATCAATTCCATAGTAACATCGTAATCATTCGAGCCACAGTCATGTATGTTTCAATGTTAACTTTTTCCCTTTAAAACAAAATATAATATGCACTGTAATTCCAAATATCCTATCCAATATTCATCCCTGGAAATCAAATAATCATAGAGCCAGGATTAACCGTCAACAGTCACATTTTCAACACTGAATAACACAATTCACTGTCATCAAACAATGATCAGGTCCGATTTAATCACACACAATTCATCTACAATGTAATTGACACAATCTTGATTTGACAACAACAGTCAACCCTAAAAACATGGAACCCTCAGCGTGATATCCATATCTACATTAACATGTACAGACTTTCCTTTAAACGAAATACTCAATAAAGACAGAGCCATATAATGCACGAAGAGAACAGGACCATATCGACACACATGTGTCTCCTTTAAACTTGACAGGGAGTAAGATCATATTTGATGAACCAATCACACACATAGGTGACTTTTGAATCATGATCGTGCTAGGATTTAGCACAGTAATGAGTGGAAAGACCACAATCGATCAGAAGGAAAGCTCTTGAGCTGTAGGTCACCAATAATTTCTTTTTCTATTCAAATATATTTATCACAGAGAGAAAATATAGAGACTCGATCAAGAAATGGTCTTTGAAGTTAGAGAGCCCGTGCTGTTTTTTTAGAAGAATGCCAATCTTGACAGAGCAGAAAAGATGCCCGAGGAGAAACAAAAATAAATCGGGCTTAATAAACCAAAGCGTGCTCAGTAGAACCAGAATCAAGTCGTGTTATTTAAAACTTTATTGCAGAGAGGTAATGACAGTGTTCTTAATCTTCGAAGACACAGAGAACTCATAATCCTTTTACCTCCTAAAAGAAGTTATCCCTGAGAAACAACCACAGATAATCAAGTATAATCTTGGAAAAACATAGAGCTGTGCTCCTTTGAAATCACCACAGTTGTCTAACTTATAACCCCAAAACCTTGACAGATCCATAAAGAAAATGCACGAGTAGAAACAAAGCAATTCGAGCTCAACAAACCAGGCACACGCAAATGCCTCTTAAAACTTTATTGCAGAGAGGAAACGAGGGTTGGTTTCAACAATGAAGAATACTCGAAAACACAGAGAGACCGTGTCTCTTCCAAACACCCAGGAGGTCTATAACCTTCGAAATACAATTGATAGTGAGGTTCACCAACATAACAATCGACCACTATAACAGAGATGAGAGGAGCGAATGTTAAAACTCTTGTGAAAAGAATGTCAGAGCACAACTCATGGCCATTCGATACATACACATGCCTCCATTTAATATTCTAGGCAAACAAAGATTGGACTGTGTGCTCAGCCAAATAGAGCAAGAACCATACCACTGTCGATAGTTGCATTGCAACCTGGGAAACGAATCATAATAAAGACCGAGATGAAAAAGGGGTGACAACAACTGATACCCAGACTAGTGGTAAAACCCTACGCAAATAAAACTTAAAGATATTGCACTATTGACATCATTTTTCACAGAGAACTAGAATAAACCCCAAGTTGACCGCCATTTTCTTTTAAACCAATAACCAATGCACAGGCTTTACAAGCAATAAAATCCATTACTTTTCTTCAAAATGCCAACATTCCACAATAATCATAGAGAACACCATAACACATCATTGATACCTAGCCGAAAACTCAAGAAAAACACATAAATAATGCAATCTTGAGCCAACCAAATGATTCATAATATAGAGAGTCCATCATGGATGGAAAGCAAAGAACCATGCCTGGCAAAATCGCTTCAAGGAAGAGCTTGCTTGTGTTTTCCACTTTCAAAGCCTGAAATCGCGGAGCTTCCACAACCAACAGAGCAAAATGAAACTATGGCTAGGGTGATGGGTTCAAGGGTGGTTGGAGTGACGTGCAATAAATGCACGTCACTTCCTCACCTGGCCCTATTCAATTCAACATACTTGCTGTTAGAAATTGAGAAGAAATGCAGAACATAACTGTCTTTTTCAATTTTTCAGTTAGTAGAGCAACTATGTCTCATTCATAAAAATAAATCTATACTGCTTGAACAGAGAAAACAAATAGGTGTGCTCAGATCTAAGCTAGTTTAGATATAGCTAAAAGTAGATCTAGGATAATTAACAAAACTTTTCTTTCTGATCTAAACTAGAGAAGATATGTATCAGTATCTAAATCTAATCTATAATACTGATATAGATCAAAGCTCAAGAACAATATCTAGATCTGATAACCTATAACATTCAATGCTGATACAACTCTAGACAGATCAAAACCCAAAACAAAATCCAGATCTGATAACCTATAACATTCAATGCTGATACACAACTCTAGACAGATCAAAACCCAAAACAAAATCCAGATCTGGTAAACTGAATAGATAACTTACCTTGTTTGAAGTCTTACCTCTGAAGGAGTCATAGACACACACCAGAGATGCAATATCATTTGTAATTATGCTTAGACAAACTTTAGGATCATAGATCCACCATATAGGTCGGATCCCTTTCCAAAAGATGAAAGGACTTTCTTGCCACCAGTAGGAGAAAAACACCACACAGAAAATGTTGTGATCAAACCCTCATGCACAGTTTTAAGATCAAACCCTCATGCACAGTTTTAAGATCAAACCCTCAATGCACACTGAAGCCTTAACAAATCAGTGGAGGGGCTGCGTCTCAAATTTAGGGACAGATCTACAAGGAGAGAAGTAGCGACAACTTATGTTTAAGGGCTGAAAACACCCCAGCAAATAGAAGGGCCACCCCACAATAATAACCTAAAGGGGGCCGCATCACAACAACAAGGGAGCTGCACCACAACAGTAGATCAACCAGCAAGGGAGGGCCGCAACCACTACAGAAGACAACCAGCAGAGGAGGGCCACAACCCCTACAGAAGACAACCAGCAGCAGATGAAGAGAGGGCCGCAGCAACCATCCACCCCATAGCAGAAAAGAGGCTGCACCTACCAGCCCTCAAGTCAAGCCGCACCACACCACATTCCTCAAAGGGAGACGCAGCAACACCAACAACTCTTCAACAATAGATAACAAGAGGGCCGTAGTAAGGAGAGAGGATTCGCTCACCTTAGGAGCACAAGAGCATAACAATAATAAGGTGAGTTGTGAAGGGTAGGGGGGGTTTATTTATAGTTTAGGCTAGGGTACAAATAATATAAATTAAATTAAAATAACTATTATTAAAAATAACATGTTTAAATTAAATAATTTAAACATGGTATAATTAATATTTTAATTTAAACTTTATTTAACCCTTAAGACAAAAACAACATAAAACCCCAAACCAACACAAACAAGGGTAAGGGAGGTTTGACAAGGGTGACTGGGTGGCAATACTTTGTCCATTCATTCTCAAGGTGACCCTATTTAATTTTATCATCATTGCATATGGGATACATCCCTCATGTGGTCATGTCCACCTTCAGGAAGGACATATACCAATAAACACCTGATCAAGGACCAGATGGCCCCAGAACATCTCTAGGGTCTTATCCACCAAGGTATAAGAGCAAGGATCAACCCATGCCCCAGGCATGGGTACCCTGGACATTTCCAGGGGCCCTAGACATATCTAGAGACTTTAACTACTTCGTCCCAGACCAAGAACCCCAATCATATACTGGGGGCCCTCTCAGGGGTCTTTACTGCTTGGTCCTAGACCAAGAACCCCAGTCATATACTGGGGGCCCTCTCAGGGGTCTTTACCGCTTGGTCCCAGACCAAGAACCCCAGTCATATACTGGGGGCCCTCTCAGGGGTCTTTACTGCTTTGTCCCAAACCAAGAACCCCAGTCATATATTGGGGGCCCTTACAAGGGTCTTTTGCCATGGCACTAACTATTTGGTCCCAGACCAAGAAACCCCAAGGGTGCACTGGGGGCCCTAGATCTGGGCTAGGGTCTTTTCCATCCTCCCGGAGAATGGCTCTTGTAGCTGCTTTAAATTTAACACTAGCCAACCATTAACATAACATCAACCATTAAATCCAATACAATAGCCAATGCATAAATTCAATGCCATATCCATTGTATAGATTCGATGCCATATCCATTGCACAGTGCACCACCCGAAATATATCAAAATAATAACCATATGTTAACATTATCATATGCGTTTCCATATAACTCTTTAACCAAGTGCATAGTATAACAGCTAGGTCCTATTTCCATCCTTATACACACTTGTAGACGTGAGCTAAGTCCTGCTCACTTAGTGTGTCCTCGGAGGCATAATGCCTAGGTTCAAAGTCCATGCTGCGACTTTCACTTGAACCTCTTCTATCTAGGCTAACTCCTGGGGAAGCCAAGGGGGGTAGACCCTAGTTACTAGATGAGAGTAAGAGTTTAATGTTCTAGGAGTTGGTTTTAATTTGTTAAATAGTCAGGGGGAATCTAGCCTATGATGTTAAGCAAAAATGCAGATGCAACAATAAAGTATGTCAATCATAACCTTTTCCTAGGACAACTAAGACTAGTGCCTAAGATTGGGCAATGGGGTCAACTAAGTTAAGGGGATATTCGTTACAAGATAATTACAAGTTACAAATGTTACAACAAAATCAAAGTACAAATTAGATACAGTAGAATATGTAAGATATACAAAGCTAAACTAGACTAGATACAAGATATACAGATATACTAACATATTACTTGAAATGTGCAGGAAAAGAAGATACTCAAGATGAAGTAACCATCAACACATCAAGCCAAGCATGCTCACAACAGATAGAATTATGTTGGACTACTTATCAATGGCAAAAGATGCAAAGCACTCAAGACCCAATCAAGAGAATGCTTCTAGATGGAAGCACACTTCTTGAAGGATCACACCACAAATACAAGATAGAATGAAAAGCTTGAAAAGTAAAGTGCTTAGGATTAAACGATGTAACCACTTAGATGAATACTCTACAACACTAAATTGACTTGCATGTAAATATAAAGACAATGAGATCCGTGTGTTTGCAAGTACAAAATTAAAATGCTGGAGTTGTAGACCCAAGATTAAACTATGTGGTTTAGTACGATTTATTTTAGTCCTATCTAGGTGTCAACCCAAAACTTTCCTCCCCCAGTTACCAAGTGACTACTAGATGCTCAAGAAGTTAGGCAACGAGGCCCACCCTAGCTTTGCAAGTCAACCCTAAGATTAGAGTAGTCCCGGAAAGGAGGCCGCACGCCGTGAGACCGTCCCCGGCCTAGCACCTTCCATTGCCTTCCTCCGACCCCGTTTTAAATGGCAAAGATGGTTGGTTATATGGTGTCTTATTAAGTCTAATTAATTGATTATTAGACCTATGAGCTAAGTATTGCGATGTGTGTTTGAGTGCTTGTAGATTGCTCAAAAATGATGCCAGAGTACTGAAAATGAGTGTGAACTTTTAAACAATGAAATTGCAAAATAAGTTCTTAAGTTGTTGAGTTATTGCATGTAAATATTAAGAACTGAAAATGTTGATAGTGAAACTGAAAAATAAAAATGTGAACACTAAAGCCTTTAAACCAATAGATTGCAAGTTAAATTACTTAATGAGATTATTGCATGTGAAAATAAAGCAATGGAAATAACTTGTAGAAAATGAAAGACGATTACTTAAGAGATTATGTAACCGACACGTGCATGCATGTGTGTAAGATAAAGATTAATGATATGTAACTTGCATGCAACTGAAAAACAGATTTAATCTAAGCCTCCACGGGCTCTAAGCTAGCATATGTTATGAGATCTACTTTAGATAATTTTAAGTTAAGCATGCATGTAGAGATCACAACTAATCTAGCTAAACTAAGCAAGGAAAGACAAAAAACAAATCTAACTAAACTTGCAAAGTAAAGACTGAAAGGAAAGGAATGCAAGTCGCTTGGGTACACTCCTTTGGGCTTGCGTACAATGTTTAGATGAAAGAAGAAGAAGAAAAACTGTTACCACTCTTGAAAGGAGGACCAGAAATGTGTGGTGTGATTGAATTTGGGCAGCATGTACCCTTAGCCTGGCGAGAACCTGCAAAAATAGCAAGCTATTGCTTGATGATTTGTGCTGCAACACACTCAAACAATGTTATGAAATTTTTGTTTTCAACAGAAACTTATTACATATAAAAACCAGAATTTTATATTGATTAAATGACCTATCTAAGCACGTTAGATGCCAAAATCTGAAAGTGAAAGAATGAGGAAGAAGAACAGAAAATTGCTTGTGAAGTGTAAGTGAAGATGATGGTAGATTGTTCCTTGAACCTATCCCAACAACTCCTTAGAGATGATCTGCAAAACTTAAACCCAAAGTGAGATGGAACAACATATAATATATTGCATGCAAAGATAATACAACATAGTTTATATTATAAGCATGCACAAAATATATAGATGAGAAACTACACTATTGCCTCACCTAGCCTAGTAAACTAATTTACTTAAGCAACTATTGATCAAAACACATAAAGATTTAAAGATGATAGCACCTCACAATAAGTGGCACATCCAGACTAATCTTGAACGCCATAGTTCCTCCAAAGATATTTTTGTATTATTAAATGGGAAGAGGTTGTAGCAACAATGTTGCTACAAGCTCTTCAAGAACCAAAACCATTGAAGCAAGATGACAATAGTGAGAGAGAGAAGGAGATGGAGAATTTGGTAGCATAACAATACTGTAAGAGAAGGTCCATAATGAGGGAGTGAAAGGTTTTTTAAATAGCTTGAGAAGCCAAGGAGACCCCTCTTGGAACTTCAACAAGTGTCAAACATCCAAAGGGAAAGACAACTCAAGGAAAAAAACGTGAGGCTTTTAGGTTAAGGCGAAATTGGTATGAGGGATGAGTTGTTGGGTGAGTTGGCCATTTGAGAGGAGTGTATAGGCTGAATAGAGGCCCACGTACAAGATTGCAAAGGGAGTTTCCTCCTTCAACGTGATGTTTCCTGTTATCCCCCACTTTTAGGGATAGCTAAGAGATCATGTCTCGAGGCCCACAGGTCCTAGACATGGAGTACCGAGAGCTTGATCGACTTTAGTATGGCCCTGGAGGGCCCATATTTTCTCCCTTTTAGCGCCTCTACCTTGCCAGCAACAACGACATCCATCACCACCGGCTTGGTCTTGTGTCAGAGATGGTTCTTGCTCCATGAGGTAATGAGTCCGGGTATCATGGTATGTGTCACTCTGATCATCAAATCCTTTGAATATGTGCATTTAATTCCTTTTGTTTCTAACAAATGCTTAGATCTTATACTTGCTCACTTGACCATTTTTGGGGGGGGATGACATGATGCCCTAGTAAGCCTGTGTTCGTAGGTTTTGGTTTGCCACTGGGGGGATTTCTGAAAAGCCATCGTCCGCTCCGGTCATAGCACCACCTTTTCATCTTGCTTCCCGCTCATCCATCCCATTACATTTGTTTGGGCACTGGGTTGACCTATCATTTGAGGATTGCACCTTACCTCGTGGGAAGAAGGGGCTAAAGGACCAGAAGGTAAAAGCAAGCTGGCAAAAGATAGAATCCTAAAAATAAAACCTCGAGATGCTTCGCACAGGGACCCCTGAGAAAACAATAAAAGGCTTCTCAGCAAGAAACAAGAGGGACCCAATAAAATAATAAAACAAGACCTAGTCAGAGGATAGGGGGTCTCATCACGAGCCAGCCTATTATGTCCATGGGTATCTAGTAGTATTACACTATCAACAGCTGGTTACCATGCCAGAGTAGTGACTCTTGGTTGCATGGCCAAGTGAAAGGGGGTCTGATCATGAGCCAACCTTCTCATTTCTGTGAAAGGACTTGTGGGTAACACTGCCACCACTGGTCACCACGCCAGGGCAGTGTCCCCTGATTATCTTCTTGAAGAAAAAACAATAAGAATAAAAGAATAAAAGGCA
This sequence comes from Picea glauca, assembly GCA_000966675.3. NCBI lineage: Eukaryota > Viridiplantae > Streptophyta > Pinopsida > Pinales > Pinaceae > Picea > Picea glauca. The sequence continues at coordinate 524,473 of JZKD02S1823746.1, forward strand.
TGAATGGGCTTGGAAAAAATTGCATCTAGGACAGGTGCGGCTCACCTTCTACAAAGGCACCCACAGGTAAAACTTTGCACTCCCTTGCTCTCTCTTCGCCCATTGTCAGGACATCCCTTATCCACATCACCCACTTACATGGCTTAGATGAAGTCTTTTCTGGGAACTTTCCTTTTCCAGTGAACACTAGCCCAATAGGATGCCCAGTCACTTTCTCCAAACTTGTATTGCAAGCTTGTGTAATGTCTTTGAGCTTTTAACTGCGGTAATAGGGGTTTTATGCACATGTTGAATAATATTAATGATGAGATGTGATTGACATTGCTATGATCCCTGTGACTTATGAGCCCATGGAGGGCGTAGCTGTTGATGTGCAGGATCATGCTCGACGGACAGGTGCCATGTTGGATAGGTACGCATGGGGAGATGATTAGTTCGGGTCTTCATGGGGCTGAAGAGCCCACCAGATGGATGCTGAGACCCCAGTAGGGGTAGAGACAGGACATAGGGGTTTGCACAGAAGAGAAGGAGGATGTCTTGCAAAGGCACCCCGATAGAGCTTGACCTAGGGGGGTTGTGCCCTTTTTCAATGGAACGTTGGCCTTGGAAGGCCTAAGACGTCACCCTTCATGACCATGACGTCACCTAGCAGCATGGACGTTTTGGGAGATAGTTGGGGTAGTTTTGGCACGTGTGGCAGGTTGGAGAAGCCCAAGGAGGGATAATGTTTTTCTCTAGGATGTTGCATTTGCCCTAGAAGGGGCTAACGTCACCCTAAAAGGGGCATGACATCTCTCTATTGCTTGATTAGGGTTCAATTTTAAGCATTTAATGTAAATCAATATGATTTTTAGTATTTTGGCCTTGTCGACCTTTTTTTGACCTAAAAGTGAAATTAGGTCATGGTACAGTATAAATTGAGGGTTTTTACTCATTTTTTCATCATCTCTCACTCACTCATTAGTGAGGTCTGAAATTTGCGCTATACTTGAGGTTCTTGGCTGAAATTGTGAAGCACACTTGTTGAAGGAAAGCATTTTTGGTATTTCTCTTGATGGAAGGTGTTACAACTAGGGTTTTTTATGTTATTTCTTGGTGAAATGTAAGTAAATTTCTGCAAAACTTCTTAATTGAATGGTTGTATTGTTATTTCTTGCATATATTGTTATGATTTGCTAAATAAACCCTAGGTGACAAGCACACATTGTAGGTCCTTGTCTCATGTCCCTGTCAAGATTTTGAGCCATTTATTGAAGAGAGATAGAGCCTTGCCTTAGCAACACTCTTTTCTTCCTCTTCCAAGCTAACTGTTTTTCTTATTGGGCTAAGAAGGAGAAGACGCATTAAGGCCTAGTTCCCCTACACCTTGATGAGCCATTTTTCTAGGGTTTGCTGGTAAACCCTTGCCATAGCAACACGTTGCCTACAAAACCTCTTGTCTTAGTTTTATGCTACTTTTTGAGCTAGCCATTTTTTTCCATTGACCTAAGGAAGGAGGAGAGAGCACTAAGGCCTAGTTCCCCTACACCAAAGTGAGCCTCTCTCCCCTAGTGTTTTGTCCTTGAGGCCTTGCCATAGCAACACTTCAATGCTTGACCCTCCCGTCCTTAGTCTTATTATCTTCCTTGATCCTTTAACCTCTGCATCCTCCTTTTGACTCCATTAACCCTAGGACCGCACTAATCTAAGACCTAGCCTTTGAGTACTATGACCAAAAATAACTCTTAATACTTTGAACAAAACCCTAACTATTCTAACCCTAGACTAAGACTAATCCTACTAACTTATTGTTGCTATCATCTCTTGCTATTAACTTCATTGTTCAGCTAATCATCCTACTTGTGAGCAATTGAATGGTTATTTAAGGGCATTACTTGAATGAAGTATTGATTGTCACATTGAATGCCACGTTTTCTTAGCATTTATTGAAGAAGTGACATTGTGCATAATTTCTATTGTACAAACATTGACTTCGTCAATATTTATTGTTCAATTGCTTATATTCAAGAAAGTCATTGATCATATGAAGTACTAACCAACAAGCAAGCTTGCATATGCATCGTTTTATTGTTGTCTTGTTCTCGGGCAAGTGATCTTATTGGTTTTTACTTCTGGGCATATTTATTGGCTACAAGCCAAGACTTTCTGATCAGGTGGTGACTTGTGAGGGGGATCATTATCACTTAGCCCTGCTAAAGCCTCTTGCCTTCTCAAAAACCCAAGTTACCGGGGACGTCTCCCCTTACCTCCCTAAACAAGAAGAACCTTCCTATCAAGGTGACATTGGGTGGGATTGGTTCAAGTTACACCAATTTGCCTCTTCATATTTATATTTTATCCTTACTACAAACTGTGTGATAACATTTCCCATTCTCATGGGTGCTTTCTCTACTTTATTCAAGAGAGAAAGTGTAAGTTCCATTTAGGAAAACGTAAGTTTAATTTAGGCAAGCGTGAGGTAAGTGAGGGATGCGTGAGGATGTGGGAGGAGTGTGGGTTGAGTGTGTTGAATACACTCCCCAATGGCATGTGATAGGTAGAGGAAGCTCGTAGGTAAGAAAGGAGGAGGGGACCCACGATTCATATTAAAGGAGCTTCAAAGTAATACGTGGGAGTGGGGACGCGTATAAAAAATGGAAGGCGTGAGCTTGAGGGGAAGACGCGAGGTAAGGAAAAAGAGTGTGTGGGATGAGTGTGGAGTGGATAGAAGAGGGACGCAAGTAAGAATGGAGGGACCCACTCTTTAATTAAAGGTGAGTTTCCAAACTAAAATGGAAAGGGGCATGTACTTCTCATATGGGTGACGTAAGCTTTAAGTGGGAAATAAATTAAAAGGTGGGTACAAATTAAAGTGTGGGTAAAAGGGTAGGTAATGGCTAGGAATGGGTTAATATGGGTTAGGTGGGGTCTATCTCACTAATTATCAACTTTTCTTTACCCTTTTTGATTAATTATTACAAAATTGACATTTTCCCATGTCCTGGGTTTAGCAATTAAAATTGTTGTTTTCCGAAAAATCTCCTAAGTGGACGAAACCCCTAACAAAACTTATCTGACTTAGTTGAAACTTGGTCCATGGTGTAGGGGGTCTCATTATAATAATACTAATAATAATCTATTTTTAAGGTCACAGCCAAGCCAACACACCAAATTGGTGTATGAGACCCCCTTGTTTGTGGGACAAGGGACCCCCCTCCGCCCAACGATTTGACTGGTAAAGTCTACGAAGGTATACAAACCCTACCCCCCTTTGGATTTGAACTTGTGACCTCTTAAGAGGAAACACATGTTTTTAACCATTAGGCCCACTTAGGCTTTATGATCCCAAAGAACCAAAAATAAAAAATACTGGGACCTAAGTTTTACATTAATTACATAATTAATTAATTAATTAAATTCCCAACCTTAGGAAAAATTAATTAATTAAAAAAACCTAGCTAGACTCGACGGAATTCCGCAAAATTTCGCGTGTTGTCTTACATGGTCATTTAAAACATTCCTAAACACTAGCTACCTAAGAATGACTTCATTAGAATGCTTTTCACCACTTTGGAGGATTTATTGCTAGTGGGAGTGAAAAACTCAAGGGAGATTAACCCGGCTAGTTAGGCCACATTAACCTCCCGAGGATAAAAAACACTCAGTGAAAGGAACTCTCCTAATGAAGAAATCCTAAGGCAACTGACCTAACCATGATCCATGTAGACCTATTACAATATTAACCCACGCAGGGGTGCGGTAATCTCGCTTACAAAACTGTGTGCTGGAGCAAAAAATGCCCTGTAGAACCAAAAAGTCTTTGACTTGTTTGCATTTGATGATGCATATCTTCACGGTACATGGAGTTGACCCCCTAGTTGAATAGGCAGTCAACATGTCCATCAATTCCCATTTTTCACTATGATATATACATTCAAGGGTTATATATATAATCTTTTTGCCATAGATTTAGGACTTATCCATATTTTTCTTCTTTTTGATTTGATCAACCTGCCATATAATTCTTATTATCTTTTGCATAAAATCATGTACAAGATTACTAACCAATGTTATAACATAACGTAACACTTGTAAAACAAGATAATCCCCATATCCATACCACTGCCCTGTATTGCGAGTGAATATCAACAACATTTAGCAACAATGCATCAACCATCCATGTTGAATGAAACCAAGATTGCATCATCAATTGTAGAAGATTGTGTAGACATTATCATAGCAGCAACAAACATATAAGTGCAACACATCTATCATATTTCCTCTAGTCTACAAGGGGGTCCCACCTACTAGCTAATTATTATTATCATAAATAAATAATAGAGCTTAGCAATCCTTTTCGAGCATTATTATCGTTGTGATTTTAATCGTCAACAGTGGGGCCACATGCCTCACCACTGGTGGAGCCACCTGCTCCCTATGTACTTGTGCTACTGGTGCGGCCACATGCCTCACCACTGATGGAGGAGGCAACTAGTCAGGAGGACTGGAGAGTGGGATTTGCCTCGGTCATAGAGGGAGCAACCAGTGAGGCAACTTGCACAACAAGATTTGCTTCAGTGACCGTGGATGCAACCAATTAGGAGGACTGGAGAGCAGGATTTGTTTTGGTGATAGAGGGAGCAACCAGTCGGGAAGATTGGAGTGCAGTTATGGTCAAGGAGACAGACTCACTTCCAGTGTGGGAGATAGAGGTACATCTAGATGATGGTAGATGGGATACCTCCCTCAGTAAGAGGGAGTGATGTTTATTGTAGCTTCGGGAGGTATTCCCACAAGAGGCCAAGGTACCAGACATGTGGGAATATTCGTTGGCACCAGTTTAGCCTTTTGTTTTAGTTAAATTGGCCTAGAAATGAGGCTAGGGCTTCATGGGCAAGTTGATGGGATTTTGGGATTGTGAAGGGGTTTCACACCTACAAAGAGGATTAAAATATTCCAATTAATTGTTGAGTTTAGATGGGGTGCCTAAAATCACTAATAAGACTTGTATATAAAGGAGAGATGTTATTGTGACATTTGATCATTGTGCAATATGGAGTTAGCATAAGTGAAAGTGCACTTGTGCTAGGAGCTTGGAAATTTCAACAAGGGAAGTTCTGCAATTGTGAGGCATTTGGCGTAGGGTTTCTTGGAGATTTTTTGTTTTTTCTTCAGCTAAGGGGGGCTTCTTACTTAGCCAAGGAAGGCACACGTGTGAGAGAGAAGGAGCAACAGGGCAAAGAAGGATAGCCGCATGTGTGAGTAGGCCGTACAACTCACACATGTGAACATAAAGGTACGAACATGCCATATAACAAGTCCGCATGTGTGAGCTGATGTCAACATAAAAGAGGAGAAACATGTCCACACATGTGGGAGGGTTTTCGGTCCACGTGCAAATTTTTCTAGGCAGTTTAGTAGTTTGTACATGATGACATCAGTAGGCTGTACAGGTGGCAACAACAATAGATTTGCAGGTAGAGGTTTTTTTGGGTATTTTGTTGAGGTTGTATTTTGTTGATTTTTCTGTTTTTGAGGAGGACAATGTTGTCCTCAAATTTGGTCAAAGTGTGTTGACTAGGAGGGCTGGTTTTTCCCTTCGATTTTCTGAATTTGATAAAGTTACAGAACAAAAATTTGTGTCTCAGTTGTTGATTCATCTCTGATCTTTTGTGTTTCCACTGCATATAATTTTGGTCAATAATTTTCAGTGATAACAACTAGGGTGTTACTGTTAGATCACTCGGAAGCAATTTTCGGATTTGAAAATTAGTCACATAAAAGTTGCATGTGAAAATTGACATTCACCTCTATGTTGAAGTCCCTACACATCTCTTAGAGAATGCTTGGTGAGCATCAAACTAGGGAAACTTGAATTATGAAAGATTCACGGGGAGGCTAAACTAATCATAGATTCAGCCCAAGTATTTCAAACTTGGAAAATATTAAAGCATGAATCTAGGGTATTAATACCTTGCCAACGTAGAAAAACGAAATCCTTGATCAAGCCTATGGAATTAGATCTTTCACACGGATGACATGCCAAAGATAAACTTATTTTGTTGGCTTTTGGTTCACAAAAAAAATTCCCACTTCTGAAAACTTGCAAAAACGAGGGATAAATGGTCCTTCTTGGTGCGTATTATGTCAAAATGTTGAGGAACGCATCGACCATATGTTTTTGGATTGTCAATTCACTAAGGAAGTCTAGAGACTTGCTTTGGGGGCCCTATGACAGAGGCTATCTTTGCTTGTCACTGTTTATGACTTCTTTTCAAGATGGAGAACCCACTACCTCGGGAACTTAAAAAATAAGCCCACCTTCAAATAGATCTAGGTCTCCCTTCGTAAATACATATGTTGGAATGTCTGGCTCGCTCGAAACAAAAGAATATTCAAGGGAGAAATCTCTAATGCAAAATCAACAGTGATGAGATCCTGTGCAACCTTATCTGAATATATGAGGCCTTGAGTTTGATGGAAAAAGAAAATCATGGACATGTAGGAAGCCAATTGGCTGACCACTCTCCAGTTGACAACAAGCCTTTAAAGTGTTAACAAATATTTAACCAACACATCAAAATAGGCCTTCCGTCCATCGAAGGAGGTCTTCTAAGATTGGCAAATGCAGTAGCAGGATCAAATTGTTTTCTTCGATGGAGCATCTCAAAGCAACCCAGGGGCGACAGGTGCGGGGGGGACAATCAGTCATCGCGAAGGACATATCATTATAAATATGCTTGGGGTCTTGGTACTATGTCCAACAATGAAGCAGAAGCCTTTCCTCCCTATGAAGGCATCGAGAAGGATCTATTGAAAGGAATTCGAATAATAATAATCTGTGGTGACTCTATGATCCTAATAAGGGCCATTGTCAAACAAAAAGTAGTAGGGAGCTAAACATACACTATGTTTCACATCAAAAAATACACTTCAATAGGGGGTTAAACATGGTTGCAGATCAACTAGCTAAGGAAGGATCAAAGTTAAGGAAAGGTGAAATGAAGCTAAATGGGGAACTGTAACCTCGTCCCATCCCATTAGGTGGCCTTGGATTAATAAATTTTCCAATATCCATGGATGACGACGCGATTTCAAAATTCAATCATGTGCATGTAAGCAAGGTTCATCTCCCTCCGATGTGATGGGAAAGTTTTATGCTTCACTTGGCTTTGCAATCTCAGCTAGGTCTTGGTTGAAGGCGTCACCCTTTCAATGCACACGCTTCGGGTCCATCTCTCTTTCTAGGTAGACATCCATCTCTTGTATGGAAACAATTTTATATATTGCAGTCATTTTGGTTTGTTACAGAAAGGAAGCTCTGCTACAAATAGTTTTGGAATCCATTCTCCCCCTGACACTTGGAATCGATTCACTGGAACCTGCAAGAAAACTCTGGGGCTATTCTCACCTTGATTCAACATACCCATTGGACCAAATTATCCCCTCAACTAGTGACATGCCGATACCATCTCATCCACTTGGACTTTACATGTGCCAAATTTTCTGGATTAAGAGCTCACTTTGGAATGCCACACTTGAAACACCAAGAAACCTCTTGGGCATTGCACTCTTTGGATCAACAAAACCATTAGAATTATAAATCCCCTCACCCAATTTTACCCCAACTCTACCCCCTATGTCCCCTCAACTAGTTACATGCTGATACCATCTCATCCACTTGGAGTTTACATGTGCTAACTTTTCTAGATTAAGAGCTCACTTTGGAACACCACACTTGAAACCCCAAGAAACCTCTCGAACATTTCACTCTTTGGATCAGAAAAACCATTAGAATTATAAATCCCCTCACCCAATTTTACCCCAACTCTACCCCCTATGTCCCTCATTGGTGCTTTTTTCCCCATCTGAAATTATTAATTGATCCACCTTGTCACTTTGGGATTTGGGAACCAATTTGGTGGTGGGCACTGATACCCCCCAGGCTAGGGGTAACTAAGGAGATCATGTCTCGAGGCCCATAGGTAGTAGATATGGAGTCTCGAGAGTTAGATTGACCAATAGAGCCCGGAGGGCCCCTCTTTTTCATGTGCACCATTGTTCATCATCAACAACAAAGCAACGCCCACCACATCGACTTGGTCCAAGAAGATAGCGAGTCTTGCTCCATGAGGTAACAAGTTCGGTAACATGGTAAGTGTCATTTTAATACTTGAAGCATTTGAGCATGTTACAAAGAATCCTTTTTGGATTTTCGAACATTTACTTGGAATTTATGCCTTTTGTCTAGTTTCACCTTGGTGAGTGACATGGTCTCCTAGTAAGTAGGTCACCCTTGAGAAAAGGGTTGCTATTGGGTGGTTCTTTGAAGGGTCATCGTACCATTTCCATCCATACTTACCACCTTCCATCGTTCTACTCCTCTGTTTCCTTATATTTTGGGTCTCCAGGTTCATTGACCCAAGAAGGGATTGTACCTCATTTCATGGGAAGAAGGGGCTGACGACCCGGAGGTAGATTGTAGCTTCTATAAAAGAATAAGAAACCGATGCTAAAAATAAAGTGAGCATAGCAAATAAGGACCACCAAAAACCGTTCCAACTTGAGCTCTAGTCATTCAATGCTCGCCTCGATCCCAAAAGTAATGCTAAAGCTTGGAAACCCTTAAAAGGGGACCCTCAAATTTGCAAATTATAAATGAAAGCAGGGATTGGAAAGATGGAAAAAAGGGGTTTGGAAAAAGGTGGCACACAAATATTGGGTAATTCAAGAGCAAGCACACCCTCTACAAAGGCACCCATAAATGAGACAATACGAACCCTTTGATGTCAAGGATCCCGCACTTAGTCTTGCCCCAAAATCCACCTCACACTCACTACATAACTTAGATAGGATTTTGTTAGGAAACATCCCTTGAATTGGGGATTGGCCTACCCAATAGGGCACCATACACCCCTCCCATACCTAAATTAGGAAAAACTTATGAGGTCTTTGAGCATCTATTTAATTTGAAAAGGGGGGTTTGATGCACATGTTTGGGTGATTCTTGTATTAGATATGGCTTACTTGGCATGATTCTCGTGATTTGTGGACCCTTGGTGTTGATTTTTGTAGCATCAGACAGGTTCTTCCATAGAGGGTCAATGTCTAGCATGTGGAAGTTGTTCTTGTAACCTCTCTATAAAACTTACGAAGTACTTTATGAGTTAAATAATTAAAGTGAATGTTCTTTTAATTAATTAAGTTAAATCCCTAAGTTAGTGGCATTAGTAACTTAAGTGAGAGTTTGATTAAGTCATAGCCGTTAGATTTAAAGTGAAGGTGAGCTTAGATCTCATCCTTTGATCACTTTGAAGATCTAGGGTTAGCGATTGATTTGGTCAAATCTCAATGTAATAAAAGGAAGCCTAGGTGAGTGGATGAGACGCACATTGAGAGAGATATTGAGGAGCTGTCGTTGAGCAGGTGAAGAGAGTTCATCTAATTGTGAGTGGGTAGGGCTGATGAAAGTTGCAAAGGGGTAGAGAGGGAGATAAAAACCAGGTGGGATAGGTTCTCACTGCTTTGTAAATCCTTTGAAGGGCCATTATCCCAAGAAGGGATACCAAGCATAATAAAAGAAGATCTGGTTTTCCTGCAAGGGTTTTTCCAGGGGTTTTACCAGAATCTCGTGTGCAATGTGTTATGGTTTATGTTGATTTTGCTTTCGCTGATTTTTGTTGATAACTTAGCTTGTGATTTTAATTGATGGAGTGATTTCATTTGGTATTATTAGCCAGGTGTTGGGTTTGCAGGAAATTCAACATGGTATCGAAGTAGAGACTCTGAAGGAGAAACTAGTTTTGCATGAGATTGAGATTAGCAGCGAGAGTTGTAGTTTGCGAGGAAATTTTTTAAGTTTTCAGTCTGCGGGAGCTGCGGGGTAAGAGATAATTTAAAAAAAAGAAAAAGGATCATATGGTACAGATCCGTATGCCGTACAACTGCAAGGTCTGCAAAGGTCGATTGGTGACTGCAGATTTGGATTGAGTGGATCAGGCTGAATAGTGTTGACTAGTGTGGCCGATTTATCTGCAGTGAAGATCGACCAAAATTTGTAGTAGTCGAGAGGCAACTGTAGTGGCTAATTTGTGGAGTAGGTTCGAGTCGTTGACAATGTTAGACTAGAATAGCCGCTACAAAAAGTGAGTATATCGGGCCTGTGGAAGAGCCGTGAGAGGATTGGGCTGCTGATCCGTTGGGAGAGATTGTGTAAGAGACCCACGGGTTGAGTAAATATCTTGTGCGACTGAACAACAACAGAGAAGCCATCGTATTGGTTGTTGAGTAGAAGAGATAACAGGCACGAGGAGGCGAACAGGCGTTGGAAAGAGAAGATCGCGGTCTTGGCAGCAGAGGTCAACACTGGAGAAGCTGTCGGACTGCATGGGCACGTGGAAGTGGACTGTTTAAACAACCAACTTGGATGCAGAGGCTATGAGTTGGAGTCGCCCGTGTTGGAGAAAGGACCGCGGGGTTGTGTGGAGCCACGACAAGAAGGGAACAACTGGAGGGAGTTCGTGGCAGGAGTAGTTGGTAGAGTAAGGTGCCGAAAGAAAGGCCATCGAACAACGTGAGCCACATGGGTTTGATTGAGGCTGCACAGAGGAGAAAGGGGCGGCTACTGTAGCAGCCGACAACCCACCAATTGCCATTGCAACTGATAGAGGAGCCACCAGTTAAAGAATGTAAAGCTGTGAGGCAGAGGCAAGCCAACAAGATGCGGAGGGGAAGGGGGTCTGGGAGAGAGCTACCAACAAGGCAACCAAGTTAGCAACAGGGAAAAATTAGTGTCGAGTCTAGCAGGGCATTCGAGAAGCCTCTAGGCTAGTCCAGGCAACACCCAGGCAGCGGGCAGATCACCCAAAATTGTTTTGATCAGATGGCAAGTGCCCTGGGCGGAATCGAGGACAGGTCCGAGAAACAGGTTCGAGAAGTCCAATTTTATCTTTTTCAGCAGGTTTCCGAGAGGACAACTTTGGGCTTATGGTTCAAAGACAAGTTGGACAGGGTGTCCAACTACATTCTGTGGAAACAACGGATGATGTTGGTGCTAATAGAGAACAACATTTGGGAGGTTTCCAACTCCATCACGACGCCACCAACAAATCCAAAAGAGCTGACCGTCCATAATCAAAAGGACTTGAAATCCCGGAGGATAATCCTACACAGAGTGAAGGAGCACTTGATCCCTCATTTATCAAGAAAGAGCTCAGCCAATGACATGTGGGAGGTTCTAAAGATCTTGTTTCAAAGCAAGAACGAGAATCACAAGATGGTGCTGAGAGTGAAGCTCAGGGACGAAGATGACAGGATCAAATACGGTGACAAGTTAGCTCACCAAGATCTGTCAGGTTCGAAATGAATTGGCCACAGTTGAGGAGACAATGGCAGATTCAGAGTTAGTGAGGACAGCGCTGAAAGGCTTCACGAAGGAGTGGACACTGTTCATCAAAGGGGTCATGGCACGAGAGAAGCTCCCTGATTATTCAAGATTGTAGGATGACTTCGTTCAGGAGGAACTTCAGGGTGAAGAGCTGAATGGAGGTAGGCACAAGAAGGATGATGAGGTGAATGAAGCTCTTGCCAGGTAGGTAAAGAAGGGCAAGAAGATTTCCAGTGGAGTTGGCAAGAAGGACATGAGAAAAGTCAAGTGCTTTGCATGTCAAAAGTTTGGGCATTATGTAGGTTAATGTTCGAACAAGAAGTGGGGAAACGAGATGCAACTAGAGGCATCTCCGTTGGCACAGGCTTAAATGGATGAGTTTGTTGATAAGTTTGAGCAATCATAGTTCATGCTTATTTCCTAGACTACTCCGAGCACTATATCAGTTGATGCATGGTTGATAGATAATGGAGCCTCAAGTCATATGACATGAGCAGGAGAGGTGTTCAAGAGCTTCACAGAGTCTGACTCGAATATGTTTGTGGAACTTGGTATGGGGACCAAACATCCAGTGTAGGGATCTGAAACAGTGCCATTCTGGATGGAGTCAAGAGGCAGATGTGCTATGGGTGCCAGATCTCTGGAGGAGTGTGATCTCAGTATCAACGATTGAGAAGAAGGTTTATGAGGTCCTATTCCGAGATGGACATGCATTGATAATGCCCAGAGGGTCTATCTCAGACAAAGCAGTTATCTTTGGAGTTAGAGAGAGCAACCTGTATAAGCTGAAGGGAAAGCCTATGGAAATTAGTAGCAGAGCGACAAAGGAAAAGAATAAGAAGGTGGAGCAACTCAAAGGGAGTCAACCTTCAGGTTCTAGTGGGAAGGAGAAACCTTCCAGGTCTGTCCAGAAGAATTCATGGTAAGAGATGACCATGCAGGATGCTTAGGAGCAGGAGGCTTCCAGGAGCATGATTAGAGGAAAGTCTTCGGAGACAGGTCCGAGTGAGTCGGCTGGGATAACTTTCATGTCAGAGGGAGCATCTAGAGATGGCAAGGTAGCAGATATGATCGAGAAGATAGAGCCACCTGCAAGTGACATAAGTACCTTCCTTGTGAAGAGGGAGTGTTTATTTTTGTAGCATCGACAGGTACTTCCACAGAGGCTTGGTGTCTAGCCTGAAAGTGAAGGTGAGATTAGATCTCAAACTTTGATCACTTTGGAGATCTAGGGTTAGTGATTGATTTGGTCAAATCTCAATGTAATAAAAGGCCGCCTAGTTGAGGGGATGAGACACAGAGAGAGAGAGAGTGAGGAGATCTCACTGAGTAGGTGAAGAGAGTTGATATCAGTGTGAGTGGGCAGGGGTGAGGAAAGTTGCAAAGGGGCAGAGAGGGAGATAGTAGTGAGGTGGGATAGGCTATCACTGCTTTGTTAATCCTCTGAAGGAAGGGCCATTATTTCAGGAAGGGAGCCGAGACATGATAAAAGAAGATTGGGTTTTTCCACAAGGGTTTTTCCAGGGGGTTTACCCGAATCTCGTGTGCAATGTGTTATAGTTTCTGTTAATTTTTCTTCCGCTGATTTTTGTTGATAACCTAGCTTGTGCTTTTAATTAATGAAGTGATTTCATTTGGGATTATTAGACAAGTGTTGGGTTTGCAGGAAATTCAACATGGTGTCAAAGTAGAGACTCTAGAGGCAAAACCGATTTTACATGAGATCGAGATCAGCGGTGAGAATTGCAGTCTACGAGATTTTTTTTTTAAGTTTTCAATCTGCGGGAGCTGTGGGGTAAGAGATAATTAAAAAAAAAGGAAAAGGATTGTACGGTATAGATCTGTACATCGTGCAGTTGCAACGTCTGCAGAGAAATCGATCGATTGACAACTACAGAGATGAATAGAGTGGATCAGGTCGAGTAATGTTGACTGGTGTGGCTGAGTGAGTGGACAGCTACAGTGAAGACCGATAAGAATTTACAGAGCGGTCGAGAGGCACCTATAGTGGCTAATCTGTGAGGCAGGTTCAAGCCACCACAAGCATTGGACCAGAGTAGCAGCTGTAGAAAGTGAGCAGATTAGGCTTGTGTAAGAGCCGTGAGAGGATTGGGTTGCTTATATGTTGGGAGAGATCATGGAAGAGACCCACAGGTCGAGTAGAGATCTCGTGCGGGTGAGCAACAAAAGAGAAGCCTCTGTATTGGTTGTTGAGTAGAAGAGACAAAAGGAACGAGGAGGCGAACCAGTGTTGGAAAGAGAAGATCACGGGCTTGGCAGGAGAGGTCAACGTTGGAGAAGTCGTCGAACTGAAAGGGCGCATGGAAGTGGACTACTGAAACAACCAACGTGGGTGTAGACGTCGTGATTTGGAGTCGCTCATGTTGGAGAAAGGTCCGCGGGGTTCTGTGCTTGGGAGAGGTTGTAAAGTAAGGTACTTGGGAGTGGCTAGTAGAGTAAGGTGCGTGGGAGAGGCCGTAGAACAACATGAGCCATATGGGTCTAATTGAGCTTGCACAGAGGAGAAAGGAGCGACTATTGTAGCATTTGCCAGCCCATCAATCGCCATTGCAACCGACAAAAGAGTCATCAACTGAAGAAGGTGAAGCTGTGAGGTGGAGGCAGGCCAACATGACGCAAGGGGTCAAAGAGAGAGTTGCTAGCAGGGTAGCCAAGTCAACAACAAGGCCAAGTTAACGTCCATCCCAACAGGGAATCCGGGCAGTGGGAAGACTGCCCATAATTTTTTCGGGCAGTGGGCAGGTGCACTGGGTAGTGTTAGGCAAGGGTCTCGGCAACAGGCAATAGGACCAAGCTGTAGGTCCGAGAAGTCAAATTTTGAGTTTTTCCGCAGGTTATCAAGATGGCCACTTTAGGCTTGCAGTTCAAATACAGGTTGGACGGGGTGTCCAACTACAGTCCGTGGAAGGAGTGAATCATGTTGGTGCTGATGGAGAACGACATTTGGGAATGCGGTGAATGAAGCTCTTGCCAACCATGTAAATAGGGAAGAAGGTTGCCAGCAGAGTCGATAAGAAGAAGAAGGACATGAGCAAATTCAAGTGCTTTGCATGTCACAAGTTTGGGCATTATGCAGGCCAATGTCTGAACAAGAAGAAGGGGGGACACGAGATACAACCATTGGTAGTTGCATCGGCAAAGGCTCAAATGGATGAGTTTGCTGAGAAGTTTGAACAATCAAATTTCATGCTTGTTTCTCAGATTACTTCGGGCACTATATCAGTTGTGTTATCCCCGATTTCTAGGGATAACTAGGCGATCATGTCTCAAGGCCCACAGGTCCTAGACATGGAGTACCGAGAGCAGGATTGACTTGAGCATGGCCCTGGACGGCCCATCCTTTTCTTCTTTCATCAGATTTGTCTTGTCAGTAGCAGCAACATCCATCACCATCGGCTTGGTCTTGTATCAAAGAAGTCTCTTGCTCCATGAGGTAATTGGTCCAGGTATCATGGTATGTGTCACTTTTGATCATTATAACCTTTAGATATATGCATCTTATTCCTTTTATCTCTGACAACTGCTTGGATCTTACATTAGTCCACTTGACCATGTTTGGGGAGGTTGACAGGGTGCCCTAGCAAGCCTGTACCCATAGGTTTTGGTTTGCCCTCGGGGGATTTCTGAAGAGCCATCGTCCGCTCCCATCATACCACCACTTTTTCATCTTATCTCCCGCTCATTTATCCCATTCCCCTTGTCCGGGCATTGGATTGACCTGTTTGTAGGGTTGCACCTTATCTTGTGGGAAGAAGGGGCTAAAGGCCCAGAGGGTAAAAGCAAATGGTAAAAGATAAAAGCCTAGAAATGAAACCTCGAGATGCTTCGCCTAGGGATCCCCGAGAAGGAAATAAAAAGCCTCTCAGTAAGACAAAAGAGGGACCCAGAAAATATAAACAAGACCTAGTCAAGAGGATAGGGGGTCTCATCACGAGCCAACCTATTAGGTTCATGGGTACCTAAAAGTATGACATTGCCACCATCTGGTTACCACGCCAGGGCAGTGACCTTTGGTTGCATGGACAAGGGAAAGGGGGTCTCATCAGGAGCCAGCCTTATCATCTCTCTGAAAGTACTTGTGGGTAACATTGTCAGCTCTGGTCACCATGCCAAGGCAGTGTCCTCTGGTTAGCCCTTGAATAAAAGGAAAAAGAAGGAGAAAAAATCAAAATAAAAGGAAATAATAAAGGTAAGAAAGGGCTTGGAAAAATTGCATGCATGACAGGTACAACTCGCCTTCTACAAAGGAACCCACAGATAACATTATGCATCCCTGGCTCTCACTCTACCCACATGTTTGGACATCCCCTAGCCACAACACCACATTTACATGGCTTAGATGAAACCTTCTTGGAAACTTCCTTTTTCTTGTGGATACTAGCCCAATAGGATGTCTTGTATTTTTCTTCAATCTTGTATTGTAGGTTTTTGTAATATCTTTGAGCTATTGACTGATATATCAGGGTTTTTATGCATATGTTTGATAATATTAATGATGAAATGTGATTGACATTGCTATGATCCCTGTGACTAATGAGCCCATGGAGGGCGTAGTTTTTAATGTGTAGGACCATGCCCGACGGACATGTACCATTTGGACCGGTACACATGGGGAGATGATTAGTTCGGACCTCCATGGGGTTGAAGAGCCCATCAGATAGTTGCTGAGACCTCATTAGAGGGGCAGAGACAGGACAATGTTTGATCGAGGTTTTGCACCGGAGAAGAAGAGAACGTTTCACCAGAGGCACTTTGGAAGAGCCCAGCCTAAGGGGAATGACCCCTTTTCAGTGGAATGTTGGCCTTGGAAGGCTCAGAACGTCCTCATCCTCACCATGGCATCATCCAACTTCATGGTCATTCTTGGAGGTAGACTGGGCAATAGTGGCACGTGTGGCATGTTGGAGAGGCCCCTGGGGGTTAACGTTTTGCTCTTGGATGTCTCATCTGCCCTAAAAGGGGCTAGCGCCTCCCTTGAAGGGGCTAGCGCCTCCCTTGAAGGGGCTTTTACCTTTATTACAAATCATTTAGGGTTTTAATTTGACAATTTAATGTAAAAACAGTATTCTCGTCTTGTCGACCATTTTTATGACCTAAAATTAATTAAGGTCATTGATACACTATATATTGAGGGTTTTCACTCTCATTTTGACATGACACATCACTCACTCTCCTAGTGAGCTCTGATTTTGCGCCCTATTGGGGTTATTGGCTGATTTGAGGAAGACGCACTTGTTTAAGGAGGAAATTTTTGGCATTCTATGGTGTTTTTCTTGAAGGAAGGTTTACAACTAGGGTTTGCATGGCTATTTTCTTGATGATTTGTAAGTATTTTTTTGCAAAACTTCTTGATTGAATGGTTGTAGTTTAATTTCTTGCATCTATTTATAAATATTGCTGAATCAAAACCCTAGGGGACA
>JZKD02S1823746.1:551587-579636 GCA_000966675.3 Picea glauca
CCTCCTAGAGAAGAAGCCTACTTTCTTTGAAGAAGCCATTCAGTTGAAAGAATGGGCATATGCCATGACAGAGGAAAACCAATCCATAATAAAGAATGATGTATGGGAAATAGTTCCCAGACCGAAGAGTAAAGATGTGGTATACTCCAAATGGCTCTTCAAAATAAAACATGCTGTTGATGGAAGTATTGAGAAGTATAAATCAAGATTTGTCGCTCGTGGCTTTTCTCAAAAGGAAGGCATTGACTATGAAGAGACATTCACTCATGTAGCCAGATACACTTTGATCAAAACCATCATAGCCCTTGCAACTAAGATGAAGTGGAAGTTGCACCAGATGGACGTAAAGACAACCTTCCTAAATGGTGTCATCGAAGAGAAAGTGTATATAGAGCAACCTCAAGGATTTGAAGTTGAAGACAGGAAGTCTCATGTCTGCAGGTTGAAGAAAGCATTATACGGATTGAAGCAAGCTGCTAGAGATTGGTATGGACGGATAGACAGTTTCCTGACGAGCTTGGGCTTTACCAAGAGTAAAACAAATTCTACCTCTACTTCAAGGTTATTAAAGATGAGCCAATAATATTACTGATATATGTGGATGACTTATTCTTAACCGGAGAAGAAAATCTCATCATTGAATGTAAGAAAAGACTTGCCTCAGAATTTGAAATGAAAGACCTTGGCCTAATGCACTATTTCTTAGGTCTTGAGGTATGGCAGAGTCCATAGAGGATCTTCCTTAACCAAGGGAACTATGTAGTCAAAACCCTGAAGAGATTCGACATGTTGGAATGCAAGTCCATGAATACACCCATGGAAGCGAAGCTGAAGCTGTTGGTCGACACTTCGTTAGAATTGATTGATGGATCGCCGATGCACCTGATGAACACCAAACCAGACATTTGTTTTGCCCTGAACATCTTGAATCAGTTTCTGGTAGAACCCAGACATGTTCACCTAGTGGCTGCAAAACATGTGATGAGGTACCTGAAGGGTACAATAGATTGTGGTCTCAGCTATGATGGAGATCATGATTTCACATTGAGTGGATATGCTGATGCAGAATGGGCAGGAAGTGTTTCTGACAGGAAAAACACTTCAGGATGTTGTTTCAGATTGGGATCAACCATGATTTCGTGGCAGAGTAGGAAGCAATCCAACATTGCTCTCAACACAGCAGAAGCAGAATGCATTGTTGCATGTTCTGCCAGCTGCGAAGCTATATGGCTTCGAAGGTTGTTGATCGACCTATTTGACCTAGATATGGAAGCAACCACGATCCTATGTGACAACCAAAGTTGCATAAAGATGATAGAGAATCCTGTATTCCATGACAGGTCGAAGCACATAGAGATCCGATATCATTACATCTGTGACATGGTGCAGAGAGGAGCCTTAAAGCTCCAGTATTTTATCACGGATGAACAGGTTGCTGATGTGTTGACCAAGTCTCTATCTCGTGTAAAGTTTGAGCACTTTTGAGATAAGCTTGGTATAGTCCAAAAGGACCTTCCTCGAAAGGGGGAGTAGTTGTTGTGATGAGACATCTCTTGCTTTTAGCTTGAGTGTTGTGACGTAAAGCAAGAAGATGTGATGAGACTAGCATTGTGCTTCCGGCTTGATAGCTATGACGTAAAGCCAGTCTAGTATCATGCTTCCAACCTGATGGTTGTGACATAAAGCAAGAAGATGTGATGAGACTAGTACTGCGTTTCCGGCTTGACAACTGTGATGTAAAGCTAGTCTATATCATGCTTCCAGCTTGATTGTTGTGACGTAAAGCAGGACGAGTTTCTTGCTTCCATCTTGATTGTTGTGACGTAAAGCAGGATGAGTTTCTTGCTTCCAGCTTGACTGCTGTGATGTAAAGCAAGACTATGAGATGAGACTAGAGCTGTGCTTCCATCTTGACAGTTGTGACATAAAGCCAGTCTAGTATCCTGCTTCCAGCTTGATTGTTGTGACGTAAAGCAAGATGAGTTTCTTGCTTCCAACTTGACTGTTGTGACGTAAAGCAAGATGAGCATTGTGCTTCCATCCTTACAGTTGTGACATAAAGCCAATCCAGTATTATGATGATGAGCCAACCTCGTGCTGTGATGATGATGTATTAGTTTTATACTAATACATATTGATACAGATGATGATTGCATTCCTTTGAGAATGGCGATGTCGCCGATGAAGAAAACTTCTGATGATTTATAGATACTCCAGTCAGTGTTCCAAGATGATATTGATGATGTTGTCCTCTCACCCACTTGATGTTGTTGATGATGTTGTGCTCTCTCTCTCGCCTGATGATGTTGAAGAATACCCTTCTTGTTAAGGGGGAGTGTTGAAATAATGTAACTGCAAAGTGTATTCTTATTATTATTTGATATATTGGTCATTGGATCAATCCCCATTGTGGATTGATCATGTCGTCTATTGTAAAAGGAGCAAATCCCCTTTTGCGGATTGGTCATAATGTAATTGTAATAGACAAAATAAGAAGTCGGCCCCATAATATATTTAAGAGGCCCTAGAATATAATAAAGGTGGTTATAACCACCCAGTTTGAGAAGTCGGCCTTGCCAGTGAAGAGACACTTCACACGTGCCAGATTTGTATAAATAAGGAGGTTAGCGCCTCACTTAGACACACACCTCACTTGCTCATTGAGAGACAAGTTTCAGAATTACAGTTGGAGAAGAGAGAGAAAGAGTGGCGCATCTTTGGGAGAGGATCTTCTGTATTAGCTTAAGCTATCTCTCGGCATTCTATTGGCTATCTATAATAAGGAATTTTTGCTGGGTTTTCTTCCCCTAGAGGGTTTCCCGGGATAAATGTTGTGTCTCTTGTGATTGTGTATTTCTCAGTGATCTTGTATTATGCTATTATTGTCTATTGAAATGTAAATAACTATAATAATGGCTTAAACATTAACAATACGACATTACAGATGACTTGGCCAAACTTTGGTATGGTGTTCTCCATCTAGATCAAGAACGTTGGCAATGGTGGCAATGGAGAAAAACTTCTCGTCAAGGGTATATTTCTTGGACACACTTTGTGGTAGAGCTTTATGAATGCTTTGACACTGACACCAACCATTTGGGCCGTTTGACAAAGTTGAAACAATCAGGAACAATGGAAGACTTTTAACTGCCTTTGAGCGCCTGGCTTTTTGGACAGAGGGCATGTCTGATGTTTTTTTCTGAGAGTGTTTTATCAGTGGCCTCAAAGATGAGATTCGGGCCCATGTCCTCATGGCTCGGCCTCAGAGTTGGGTGGAGGCTAATAAAAGAGCTAAAGAAGCACAACAGTTTGTATCTTCTCAAAACTGAAAACGCTCCTTTATCCCTCACCCTAAACTAGTAAATTCCACTATTCCCTCCGCTCCACTAAAGACCAAAAAATTGGCCAGGGTTGAAATGGTTGAACGCCAACTCAAAGGCCTTTGTTATAATTTTGATGACAAATATTTCTCGGGCCACAAGTGTAAGGAACAAAAGCTTTTTATGGCCGTCTCCGAGGATATTTCGGAAGAGGATGTTAAAACTCCCCTTGTGTTTGAGTCACCTGAAACCACTGACATAACCTCTCCCTCAGACCCTCTCGAAGTAGAACCGATCATTTCCCTCAATGCTCTCACTGGCTTCTTTGCTCCCCAAACCCTCAAGATAATCAGTTACATCAAGCATCGGAAGGTCATCATTCTGGTTGATAGTGGAAGCACCCATAATTGTATTCATCGCCGCATTGCCCAAGAAACTCATTGTTACATCCATGCCATCAATAATTTCCAAATCATGATTGCCAATGGTGGCTCCATGAAATGTGGAGGGCGTTGTGAAAATGTGCGTCTCCAAATTGGTGACTACCACCTGAAATCTCATATGTTTTCTATCGACATGGGCAGTTGTGACATTGTGTTGGGTGCAGAATGGCTAAGGAATTTGGGTCCCATTCTCATGGATTTTAAGGAATTAACCATGCAATTCGACCAGGAGGGCCACCAATATGAGTTCCAAGGCATCATCGTCGGTTCACCTAAGATCATTAGTTCCCATCGCATGGAAAAGCTGCTCAAAAAAGGTCATTCTGGTGTTATTGCCCAACTCCATGCCATACAAGAAACAAAGACACCCTCGGTGACGCAAGACCTCCAAGCCATCCTTTCTAAACATCAAGTGGTCTTTTCCACTCCCCAAGGACTCCCTCCTTCCCTTGGTGTTCATGATCATTCCATTCCCCTTGTACCCGGAAGCCTTCCTCCCAATATTCGTCCGTATCGTCACCCCTTTTCCAAAAAAAATGAAATTGAGAAAATGGTCTAGGAACTCCTTAATGTAGGCATTATTTTCCCTAGTACGAGCCCCTACTCTTCTCTTGTGGTCATGGTCCTGAAGAAAGAAGGTTCTCGGCGAATGTGTCCTGACTTTCGTTTCCTCAACAAAATTACCATTAAAGACAAATGTCCCATTCCTGTCATTGATGACCTCCTGGATGAATTGAGTGGCGCCTAATTCTTTACTAAACTTGATCTTCGTTCGAGCTACCACCAGATACATATGAAAGATGAAGACATTCCCAAGACTGCCTTTAGAACTCATGAGGGCCACTATGAGTTTTTGGTCATGCCCTTTGGCTTGTGTAATGCCCTCTCCACCTTCCAAAGCCTCATGAATCATGTCTTTCGTCCTTTTCTTCGTCATTTTGTCTTAGTTTTCTTTGATGATATCCTCATTTATAGCAAAACCTGGACAGACCATCTTGTTCATGTGGATCGAGTTCTCCATCTACTCTTTCAGCACCAACTTTTCCTGAAATAGTCTAAATGTGCTTTTGGCACCTCAGAAGTAGAATACTTGGGTGATCTAGACTGCAAGGATGGCGTCAAGGTGGATCCAAAAAAAGATTGAAGCTATGCAAGACTGGCCTCACCCAAAGACTCTCAAAGCCTACATGGATTTCTGGGCTTAACAGACTATTATCGCAAGTTTGTTAAGAATTATGGAAAGATTGCAACACCTCTCACTGCTCTCCTAAAAAAGAACTCTTTCACTTGGACTCCAGCTGCTTCTCAATCTTTTCAAACCTTGAAGATGGCCATATGCACCACTCCAGTACTGACCCTTCTTGATTTCAAAAAAACCTTTGTCTTGGAATGTGATGCCTCAGGGAAAGGAATCGGTGTTGTCCTTATGCAAGAGGGTCGGCCTTTGGCCTTTACCAGCAAGCAACTATCTGAAAGAAATCTGGGAAAATCAATCTATGAAAAGGAAATGTTGGCTATTCTGCATGTTGTTGATCTGTGGCGCCCTTATCTATTGGGGCAACGTTTCCAAATTAAGACAGACCATCAAAGCCTCAAGTATTTTCTGGAGCAACGAATTTCCTCCCAGGAGCAACAAAAATGGGTGACTAAGCTCTTTGGATACGATTATGAGATCATTTACAAGAAAGGCAAAGACAATGTGGTGGTGGATGCACTTTCCCGAAAATATGAAGATGAAAGATCCATTTTTTCTCTTTCCTTCATTGTACCAGATTGGCTCCAAGCCGTTCGCTAGGAATGGCTACAAGATCCCAAAAGTTTGCATCTGATCCAACAATTGCAGTCCAATGCTCCAGCTTCCCCAGGGTACTCTTGGCTCCATGATGAGCTTCGATTCAAAGGTTTTTTGTATTTAAGTAAACAATCAAAGCTTAAATCCACGGTACTTTCTGAGCTTCATGCTACACCCATAGTGGGGCACTTCGGTTCACCAAAACCTATGAGAGGGTCAAACATTCTTTTTTCTGGGATGGTATGAAACAAGACATTCGTAATTTTGTCGTTGAATGTGATGTGTGTCAACGCAACAAGGGAGAAACAGTCAAATATCCGGGCACACTACAATCGTTTCCGATTCCACCTGCTATTTGGAAGGATATCTCTATGGATTTTATTACAGGCTTTTACCCAAATTGGGAAATAAATCAGTCATCATGGTGGTTGTTGATCGCCTTTCCAAGTATGCTCATTTCTGTGCTCTTCAACACCCATTTAGAGCATCCACGGTGGCTCAAATTTTCATGGATCAGGTCTTCGAGCTTCATGGCATGCCACACTCTATTATTTCTAATCGCGACCCAACTTTCACAAGCAATTTTTGGCAAGAACTGTTCAAGCTACAAGGCACCCAATTACATCTCAGCACAACTTATCATCCCCAGACTGATGGTCAAACAGAAGTTGTCAACAAGTGTTTGGAAACATATTTGAGGTGTTTTGCTTCAGAAAAGAAAAATTAGTGGGCTCAATGGTTACCCCCAACTGAATGGTCGTACAACACTTCATACCATACAACTACACGCATGACTCCTTTTGAAGTGGTATATGGACAGAAGCCACCTTCAATTTTCTCATACTTACCTGGTGTCTCGAAGGTCCAGGCGGTTGACCAAACACTTACAGTTTGAGAGGCTATTCTCCGTACCCTCAAAGAGAATTTGGTCATGGCACAGAATCGCATGAAGCAACAAGCAAATCTAGGTCGCTCTGAACATCAATTTGCAGAAGGGGATAAGGTGTTTCTTCGACTGCAACCTTACAAGCAAACTTCCCTCAAGGATGATAATTGTCAGAAGCTAGCGCCCAAATTTTATGGTCCTTATACCATTCTCAAGCGTGTGGGACAAGTAGCCTATTAGTTATCTTTGCCCGGTCATTCGAAGCTACATCCTATTTTTCATGTTTCATGCTTAAAGAAGGTGATTGGAACTAAGTGCCAAATTCAAACCAACCTTCTCGAGTTAGCCGAAGAAGAATCCATTTGGCTACAACTACAAGCCGTTTTGGACCAGCGTGAACGTTGCTTGCATCAGAGAACCATCAAAGAAGTGTTAGTCAAGTGGAAAGATACAAATCCAGCAAATGCCACTTGGGAACCAACTACCATTCTGCAGCAATTTTCACATCTCAAGCCTTGAGGTCAAGGTTGTTTTTAAGGGGGAGGACATTTTAGGGTCCTAACCCGCACATAGGTAGAACAATATATTCGGATGTAATAAAAGTCAATATTAATAAGGCCTTGCAATAAAATAGAATAAGTCGAATGTAAGAAGACCTAATAGAAGCTTTCGCTTCTAGAAGGATCATCCTCTAGATGCTTCTTTTGATAGACATATTTAGTATAAATAGGAGTCGAGGGTATGAGAACCCTAGCTTGGAGATTATTGTAATAGAGCTCTGCTTGACTGGAGGCTTCCCCCTCGAAGAGGCTCGTGAACATTGCTCTCAAAATCAAAGTGTTATTTATGTTGTTATCCTTATATCATTTCAGTGTTAATGTGGTGATTGTTCTAGTTATATTACTGTTATTCTGCAATTTCTAGCATTTTTATTTCTGTTTTGCATACTTTTTATATCTAGTATATTACATTAAGATGATGGGAGGATCTTTCTTCTCGGTTGGCACCTGCAAGGATTTCAAAAATTCCCCTTTTACAGAAGGGATCTTACACATCTATGTGACTGGGACCGTCATATTATGTTTTCCAAACATGCTTGCAATATCTATATTTAACTTAATATCATTTGTAGGAGTTGGCTTAGGAAGCAACTCACATACCGTAGGTGGAGGTGATGGAGCCACCTTCTCCGCTGATGCAAGAGGAGTATCAGCTTGTGACGGAGGGGCTGAAGCTTTATTTCTTTTGGTGTAGGTTAGATATTCCCTCCTCCTTAATTCCTTCTTCTGATCATCTATCAATTTATTCAAGGACTGGAGTCTCTCCTCTCTTTCTCCTCTTCTTCCGACTTCATCGATCTACTCTTGGGTAACTTGTTCCTCTTCGAAAGTGAAAATCATATCAATGAAGTTCATATCGTTAGGAGAATCTTTGTCTCGTCGAGGGAATTCATCTTCCCTGTGGGGTTCTTGGCATGGGAGGCACCAAGCTTCTACGTCAACTGTCCCAACTAGTTTCAAAGTATCCAGGGCTTTGGCCTCCTGTTGAGATCTTAGTTTCCAACCTATGACATCTCTCTGATGTCTAGCAAACTGAGGTCTGGGAGAATATTGATTTATTTCTATTGTAGTCATACAACTCATAAGATGATTTTGTTCCTGTATAAACTGAGTATTTATCTGGTCTATCCTTTGAGTTAGGAGGGAAATCGAATCAGGAGCATTGTTGTTGGAAACCTTAGTCTTTGCTTCTGCTTTGGCACGAGGGAACTGAAAAGGTTCCACTTTTGAATCAAGGAGATTATCTTCGATGTCAATACTGTATTCTTTGGCTTGTGCCAATGATGTGGGTTTTTTATCTTTGAGAATGAATCAAAACTGCCCTTCAAAAGCATTGATGTAAAGGAGATGAACCAATGATGTTGTGGGATGAAAATCTTTTGGACTTTGATTGTACAACCTATCAAAACTGGTAATGAATTCCTTTACTGTTTCATTCTCTTTTTCTTTACCCGATTAAACTGAGCCCCAAGTGTCCCACCATTTGCCTTTTTTGACCATCTGAACTCGAATAAGTTGGCAAAAGCATCATAGGACGTGAGATGATTGTTAGGGAGTCCTCTAAACCAAACAAGGGCTTCTTCAGTCAATGATGAGGAAAATAACTTAATGGCCACATCTACATGCTCAATACCTACATTTCCCCATGTCCCAGCCCATGACATAAATATGGTCCTCAACAATTATCACATTGTTTCCTTGGAACTTTGGCAACCACTTGTTGACTTATTTTGGCATTGTATCAGGGTATCCTTGGATATTGGCCATGTTAATAGGTTTGTAGAGGTCCCTTGCCCAAGGGTGAGGCATTGGAGCAAGAGGAAGGATATTATGGAAAAGGGTTTTAGCAACGAGAGACTTGAGAGGAGGCCTTCATTGATAAAACTTAGAAGGATTGAACATCCCAGGGGGGAAATTTTTGGGAAAGGAAGGGTTCTGGGAAGGTGGAGTCACCAGATGAGCTTCAAGATGAGCTCATCAAGAAAGGTGGAAAGGGAAAGTACCTTGGGTGGAGTCACCAGGAAAGCTAAGGGGAAGGCTCTGGGATAGCTTGCCAAAGTGTCGTGAGAGTTCCCAAGAGGATTCAAAATCCTCCCCGACAACGGTGCCAAAATGTTATAACACATGTTGTAGGTTAGGCGAAGCTTGACCCAACCACAAAATCAAGTGCTACAACTAAGGAACACTACACCCAATGTCACCTCAATGTAGGTCATGCACTTCAAAGGTGACTTATTCACTCTAGGGAGGCAATCCCAATGACCCTAGGGGAAAGGAAAGAAGAAAGGAAAAGGTAATGGAAAGCCCCCTAGAAGTCGATATACTAAGTGGAAAAGAGGAAAAGGGAGATGCCTTGCTGATCAAGTAATATTTCCCCAAAGGATGTGTTGCTTTTATCGATGATTGTACCTACCCGAGACACAAGAAAAAGCAAAATGTAAAGAAATATATCAAGTGGATCAACAAGTTAATCTTGATGTCCTTATTTTTCATTAGTTATATCAACAATAAATTATATCCAAATCAACAAGTAAAAGGTCTAGACTAGTTAGCAATGTCATCAATAAAACTAGTAACCAATGTGGACTGAAAATAGCACTTCGTGACTGAATAAATATGGTTGTCATAAAAGTAAATTTCTGCAACAATTTATCAGCCTTATGGCTATGGCATACAATGTATTACAAAAAAAAAATTATCTAATGAAACTTGCCCAAAAGTTTCCCAAGAAGTGCGTTATAGCAAGTAGATTATGAGGGCAAAGTTTTAACCCGAGTCTAGGGTTAGTCTGTGAGTTATTAGCATTTAGGGTTAGGGTTTTCTGCAGCCTAATGGTTGTAGGAAACAAGTTAGAACAACAATGAGAATTTGTGGAAGAAAGGGGATGCCCTATGGGAGGAAGAATCCTCAAGGCATCAAGATTACTATCCAAAAGAGAGAGATTTAAAACTTGAAGACATAACATTTACCAAGGCAACAATTTTGTTTCTCCAATGAAATAATAAATGACTAGTGCTCTTAATAATTGGGTTAATGGGGTCATGCAAATAAAGAGCTAAAGAAACTACCTCCTTAGGGGTGTAAACCCTCTTCCTCCCCAAGGCAAGTTTCTTTAACTAGGGTTTAAGCTAAGAGGGTGTATGCCCTTATACTTCTCTTAGCAAATCCTTGTTTAACCAATAACATGTAGCATAAATGATGGAGACTATGCTGGGGGTGTATGCCCTTATACTTACCACCTAGCTCCTAGCACAATAACCTTGACTTGAAACAATTGATAGCATGAAAGTAAAAGACCATACCAATTTCATGTAAAATGCTAAGACAATCCACCATAAGAGAAAAAGATAAGCCTTCCAAGGCTAGCGCTACACTTCCATCAACCATTCACCAAAAGATAGGCATAAAAAAAGAGAATAAAAGACACTATTTTCCAAAGGTAGCGAAAATTTCAGACCAAGTTCCTCTCACAAGAGGGAGATTTGTGTTAAAATTAGATCTTATGATCTCTTATTTATACAAAATGTCACCAAGGTGACTTGTCCACATAATTAGGGGTAAACCACAAGACTAGGGGTCAACAACCCTAATCTTGCCCACTTAACAAAGTAATATTAAACAATTCATTAAAAATTCACTTTTGCACATAAGAAAAACCCTAATTCATATGGGCGTCACCCCTTTAGGGGACTTTTGGCATAAAGAGGAGGTCGTTGGTGATGGAGGAGAGTGGAGGGGATTCTCAAAGCCATATATCAAGCAATAAGACCATTTCCTTCATGGTTCCTTCAAAACATCCATGTGACATTGCATGTCACCTCACCACCATGCCCTAAATCCCCTAGGTGACACCATGCTAAAAAAGGAGACGTTTTTCCCCTCCTGGGAAAATCGTTTGGCATGTGAGGGTTGGACTAGGTCTTCCACATCATCCTCTAGGTTTCCAACACTTTTTCTTTCTCATCCGGCAAGTGGGCCCTTGGCATCCACCTGTGGGCTTCAAGCCCCATGGAAGCCCAAGCTAGGCTTATTCTTCTAAAACTGTCCACCAACTAGGTCCTGGAAAGACAAATAAGCACACCCTCCTAGGATCTCAAGTCATAACATCATGATAAGTGAATGCAATCAATAAATCAGCCACCTAAGCATGCGCATAAAAGATTACTATATCAAACAGTTAATTGCTCAAAGACATTATGCGACTTGTCAAGCTTGAATATGGGAGGGTTGACAAGGTGTTTTGTTGGGTAGATATTTTCCTTGGTCAAGGAAATTTTCCAAGAGATCCCTCTCTAAGCCATGTAAAATGGGTGAGGTGGTTGGGGTCAAGACTCAATGCACATAGGGCTCATGACATACAAGAGGTCATAGTGTCTCATTCATGGGTGCCTTTGTAGAGGGCGTGTGGTACCTTCGTCTACAATGCACTTTTACCAAGCTCGTTATTTTCCATTCTTTTATTTTTTCATAATTTTAAGGAAAGGTTGAAGGTCACTGCCTTGGTGTGGTGTCCAGATAATGGCAATGTCACCCACAAACACCTAGTGGAAATGAGAATGTTGGCTCGTGATGAAACTCCCTTTCTATCAACCATGCAACTGAGAGCCATTACCCTGGTTTGGTGACCAGATGATGGTAATGTCATACCACTAGATATTCATGGACGTGATAGGTCGACTCATGATGAGACATATCCTTCAACTAATATTTTAAGCATTTTAAATCATATTTCATTGTGGGTCCCCCTTTACTCAAAGATAAGTGTTTCATTGCTTTCTTGGGTGATCCCTGGGCAAAGCATATAGAAGGTTCATCCATATGATTTTATCTTTTACCTAACATCAATCCCTCTCGGCCTTCAACCCCTTCTTCCTATAGAATGAGAGACAACCCCTTCTTGGGTCAATACACCCTAAAATCCCAAGAGATAAGGAAGTGGGGGGGAATAGTGATGGAAAGTGGTAAGTGTGGTCGGGAATGGTACGATGGATCTTGAAGGGAGTTCCTAGTAGAAAACCCATCCCCAAGGAAGACCACTTACTAGGGCACAATGTCAACCACTAAGGTGAAGCAGGGAAAAAGGCATAATGTCCAAGCATATATCATGAAATCTAGAGCAATCTAGATACCACATACTCAAATGGCTTAAATATTGAAATGACGCTTACCATAATATCGACTTGCACCTCATGGAGCAAGGCCCACTGCCTTCCGGAAGCCAGCTGATGTGGTGAATGCCATCTGGAAATATGCGACCATCTGTGGTGGTGAGGAGGGTCTCCATCTGTGCAAAAGGATATTGCAGGTCATGTAGTCTCTCAACACTCCATATCTGCAACTTGAGTTCCTCAAGGCATAATCTTCTTAGTTATCCACAAAATGGGGATAACAAAAGGCACTAGTCGTTGCATTGGAGAAACAAAACATTGCATTGGTAAACATGAAAGTTTAGAATTTTAAAGTTCTCTCACTTGAAAGTTGTTCCTTGAGCCTTAGCTATTACAAAACTAACCTACAACCATTAGGGATGCAGAAAACTAACTTTCTAACCCTAGATAGCTCTTAAACTAACCACCATGCTAAGACAATCCCCCATAAGAGCAAAAGATAAGCTTTCCAAGGCTAGTGCTACACTTCCATCAACCATTCACCAAACGATAGCCATAAAACAAGAGCATAAAAGACATAATTTGCTAAAGGTAGCGAAAATTTCAGACCAAGTGCCTTTCACAAGAGGGAGAATTGTGTTAAAATGATATCGTATGTTCTCTTATTTATACAAAATGTCACCAAGGTGACTTGTCCACATATTTAGGGGTAAACCACAAAACCAGGGGTCAACAACACTAATTTTTCCCCCTTAACAAGGTAATATTAAACAATTCATTAAAAATTCACTTTTGCACATAAGAAAAACCCTAATTGATATGGACGGCACCCCTTTAGGGGACGTTTTGGCACAAAGAGGAGGTCGTTGGTGATGGAGGAGAGTGGAGAGGCTTCCCAAAGCCATATATCAAGCAACAAGACCATTTCCTTCATGATTCCTTCAAAACGTCCATGTGGCATTGCATGTGACCTCACCACCATGCCCTAACCCGCATAGGTGATGTCATGCTAAAAAAGGAGACGTTTTGCCCCTCCCTGGAAAATCATTTGGCATGTGAGGGTTGGGCTAGGTCTTCCACATCATCTTCTAGGCTTCCAACACTTTATCTTTCTCATTTGGCATCCAGGCCCTTGGAATCCACCTGTGGCCTTCAAGACCCATGGAAGCCCAAGCTAGGCTTGTTCTTCAAAAATTGTCCACCAACTAGGTCCTGCAAAGACAAACAAGCACGTTCTCCAAGGATCTCAAGTCATAACATCATGATAAGTTAATCCAATCAATAAATGATCCACCTAAGCATGTGCATCAAAGATCATTGTATCAAACAATTAATTTCTCAAAGACATTATGTGACTTGTCAAGCTTGAATATGGGAGGGTTGGCGATGTGTCCTATTGGGTAGGTCTTGCCCTAGGTCAATGAAATTTTCCAAGAGATCCCTCTCTAAGCCATGTAAATTGGGTGAGGTGGTTGGGGTCAAGACTCAATGGACATATGGCTCATGACATACAAGAGGTCATAGATCATTCATGGGTGCCTTTGTAGAGGGTGTGCGGTACCTTTGTTCACAATGCACTTTTTCCAAGCCCATTACTTGCCATTGTCTTGGCATGGTGTCCAGATAATGGCAATGTCACCCACAAACACCTAGTGGAAATGCGAAGGTGGGATCGTGATGAAACCCCCTTTCTCTCAGCCATGCAACTAAGAGCCATTACTCTGATTTGGTGACCAGATGATGGTAATGTCATACCACTAGATATTCATGGACATGATAGGTGGGTTCGTGATGAGACCTTTTATCCTTCAACTAACCTTTTAATCATTTTAAATCACATTTCATTGTGGGTCCCCCTTTACTCAAAGATAAGTGTTTCATTGCTTTCTTGGATGATCCCTGGGTGAAACATATAGAAGGTTCATACATAGGCTTTTATCTTTTGCCCAACATTAATCCCTCTGGGCCTTCAGCCCCCTTTTCCCATAGAATGAGGGACAACCCCTTATTGGGTCAATACACCCTAAAATCCCAAGAGATAAGGAAGTGGGGGGTAATAGTGATAGAAAGTGGTAAGTACAGTTGAGAACGGTACGATGGCCCTTCAAGGGAGTTCCTAGTAGCAAACCCATCCCCAAGGAAGACCACTTACTAGGGCACAATGTCAACCACCAAGGTGAAGCACGGAAAAATACATAATGTCCAAGCATATATCATGAAATCTAGAGCAATCGTGATATGGCATACTCAAATGGCTTAAATATTGAAATGATGCTTACCATAATACTGACTTGTACCTCATGGACAAGGCCCATTGCCTTCCGGAAGCCAGCTAATGTGGTGGATGCCATCTGGAAATCTGCGATCATTTGTGGTGGTGAGGAGGGTCTCCATCTATGCAAAAGGATATTGTTGGTCATGTAGTCTCTCTGCAATCCATATCTGCAACCTAAGGGCATCGAGACATACTCTCCTTAGTTATCCACAAAATGGGGATAATAAAAGGCAATAGTCGTTTCATTGGAGAAACAAAACATTGCATTGGTAAACGTGAAAGTTTCAAGTTTTATTGTTCTCTCACTTGGAAGTTGTTCCTTGAGCCTTAGTTGTTACAAAACTAGCCTAAAACCATTAGGGATGCAAAAAACTAACTTTCTAACCCTAGATAGCTCCTAAACTAACCCTAAGAATTGGCTACAACTTTGCCCTAACTAACTACTAACCCTAGTGCACTTTTTGAGCTAGTTAGAATTGATTTTCAATGGTTGATTTTTCTACTATAAAGCTTGGTTTGCTACAACCATAAGGTTGATAAATATTATTGTAGTAAGGTTTTGTTTCAGCCTTGTTTTTGTGCTAAAATACCGCTTTATCATTGTTGAGTTAAGATATCTTTCACTAGTTTGTCTTTTTCTTATTCAATTATACTTTTAGCACTTATTTTGCAGCATTCATTATCTTCTATATGCTGATATATATCATTTATTTTTTCTGCAATTAGGGACAACAAGCTTAACTTGCTTGTCCAACTAACATACTATATCATATACTTGGTTTTCTTTGTGTCTCGGGTAGGTATTAACACTTGGCAAGCAACTCAAATAATTGGCAACCTTAAGTAACCCTATAAACTCTTTTCCAAGTTCCCTTCTACCATTTAGTATTGGATTTTAGGGGCATCCATCCATACATCTCATTTTCCATCTCAATCCCCCTAGGGTCATCGGGATTCCCCCCTTGAGGTGGCTACCTCACCTCTAAAGTGACGGGAACCCCTACCTATGGTGACATTGGGTAGGTGCTTTCCTAGTTGTCGCCATTTTGGTGGTTGGGTCGAGCTTTGCTTAACCTACAACTTGTGTGATAACAGGTACAATATAGAGGATAATTTTGGTGTTTGTGTTTTGTTGGATTTGATGTTAGAATATTCATCTAAGGGCTATGTGATGAAATATTCAGGTTCACTAGCTGGTTGCAAAATTTCATTAGTCAAAATAATAGTGATGGATGTTCATATGATTCATAAACTTACATATTTTCCATTTTAAAGGAAAGGAAATAATTGAAGTGTGCCTATAAATAGTGAATCATGCGATAATCATGTGATAGCTTAGTAGCATGCAACCCCATTGACATTAAACCAAAAAAGAATCAAGAATGGGATGTGTATATGGGTTTGTAGCAACTCTAATAGAGACAATTTAATAATAAAACGAAGAAATACCATGGTAATTTTTTTGAATACTTAACTAATTAATCAAGTCAATGTATATTCACCTTTATGAACAAGATGTTTTAATTTGAATTTTTTTAGCCAAATTTATCCAATGTGATAATGATCTATTATTCGAGTTTGTTTTTGATGATGAACATTGCCCATGATGTTATCTTGTTGGATTATTACTTTTCTATATCATATAGTTGACTAAAGAACTTGTATAGCCCAATCATCCTAATTTGTTTGGGGAAAATTGGGGCACCATGATACTAATGCATATATTCTACACTAATAGTATATTAATAAAATATTCTTATAATTTTCCCTTATTATACAATAATTTACAGTATACATTTATTATAATAAACTTAAATACATATGATACATTATCTTCTCTTACATAAAACCATGCAAATTAGTGCATTGTCTAACCCACTAATAGTGATTTTCAATAACAATACTTTCTATAGAAAACATGTTTTTTTATCTTCATATTATAGGTTGATATTTACATATAAATTGGAGTTTTTCCCACTAGTCATGTTAAGGTGTAATTGTGCTACACATTCTGAGAAAAATGTATTTTAACTTAGCCAATTATTAAATACATATGATGCATTATCTTCTCTTACGTAAAACCATGCAAACTAGTGCATTGTCTAGCCCACTAATAGTGATTTTCAATAACAATAATTTCTATAGAAAACATGTCTTTTTATCTTCATACTATAGGTATAGGTTGATATTTACATATAAATTGGAGTTTTTCCCACTATTCATGTTAAGGTGTAATCGTGCTACACATCTTGAGAAAAATGTATTTTAACTTAGCCAAAGTGATTGTTAATATGTGGTCTAACAGTTTTCCACAATGTCAAATTAAATTTAAAATGGTTTTTTCAATGAGATTGACAAGTAATTTTTTTGTAGCTCCATGACTTCATTTATGTGAACTTAAATTATTATTGATTTATATGATTTTCTGTCAATTGCCATTCAGATTTTGTATTCAAGAAATACATTAATGATCAAATATGCTTGGATGGTTAAGATCCATCATGATATCTTTCTTCATCCATTATTTTTTCTATTATAAGATTTTGTTTCTACGTATTATATATTCGTGACAAATTCTTATGTTTTGTATTTTACTTTTTGGTAAGTTTATTTCATTCTTATCGATAATGAATCTTCGTTTATATCTCTCATTTTTTACTCAATTAGGAATTAATGTGCATTGCAGATTCACATTAACAATAACAACGATATATAGATCTTGAAGGAGTGTGGTGTTGATTTCATGGTAATTAGTGGTGTGGATCCAACTACTGTTTTGAATAGGTAGACCAATTCTTTTGTGGTATTTTATTAGGGACATTGAATAGACAAAACTTTTTTTGGTCAATTTGTATCCTGGACATTTTCACTATAAATAAATGTCTAAGGTTATATTACATAGCACGAACATTAAGTATATTCCCTACAAAAATTCTATATTTTCTATGCTTATTTATTTTAGTTGCTTAATGTAGTATAAAGGTAAATACAATGAACTCCAAGGGTAGTAACCCCTTGAATGATAAATGGGTTGAATTGAATGTGAAGTTTTCTAGAAATAAAAGAAATATTTAACAAGACAATAGCGTTGAAAACATTATATTTGATAGGAAGCTAAGTAATATACCTTTGAAGTGGTTAACCTCTAGTTCTTGAATGGTAGGAAAGACGTGCGCTTTGCCTTAGGTCACAACAAATCTTAATGGTAAAGACATGTTGAACATGAATAAAGAGGACAATTTATATCCTTGACTTGGTATATCTTATATTTCAATGGTTAAAGTCTCAGTGGACTTGAGCTTTCCATATGTATGTTTATTTTGCTCCAAGTCTTTGCTTGCCTTGAACAACAATATGGTTCTCATGTGAATGACATAGGTTCATTGCTTCCTTATTGTGTACAAGTGTTGAATTCAAGATCTAGTTATAACTTGTATCATTTCTTATATTATCTTTTGATTTTATTATTTGTTTCTCACAATTTTTTAAATATTGATGGCTTGTAAATTAATTACTAATGTTTCTTGTTATGTTGATTGGTTGCTTGAAAAGTTATTTGTATTTGTTTTAGAGGGGGGATACATTTTTATTTATCTCTTATCAAATCCACTGGCAATTAAGAAGGTCATCAGGGGATTATACAATCCTTTAAATCATAAAAAATACGATCCTGTATGAAAATGGTTTGAGATGGGGTTAGTTTTGTTTACTATTTGAAACAAATTTAGAACAATCTTCACATCCATCATAAGTGCAATTTTGTAGATCTTCGTAAAGAACATAATTGATTATATGATTTGCTTTGTTGAATAATTTGTTGGCATATCATATTTTTACTTTGCCTTAGATATTGTAAGTACTAAACCTCTTTTTAAGTGCAAGAGATACAAAAAAATTGATACTTGTTGTTTGTTTGGCATCTTTTAATTGATTTGTTTTTATGACATTTTAATTTAAGACCTTAACTTGGTCCTCATTGCATTTTTCTAAATAATGCACTACAATTGGTGTTTTTAATTGACATCTTAAACCAAAGCATATAAGATTTTGATATTTTAATTGTAAACAAAAGGTGTTCAAATAAAAGTAATTAATATTATAAATAGCTTTTCCATCATCTTTTGGAAATCAATGTTATGAAGTACATTGTTTTACAACCATTGCAATCCAATAATAACATGATACTTTGAATGTCATTCTTCTTTGTCATATATATATGAATGAGTAGTTTAATTCATATTAGTAATTTATTAAATTAAATTATTTGTGATTGCGATTTGTAGTTTTGTGAAATAAACAGTTTGGATTATGCTAAAATCAATTTAAAATAAACATTAACTAATATACATTGAATTGACTTATTATATTAATGACACATTATAAAGTCTTATAGTTTATATAAGGCTTGTTAATCATTGAGACCTCACTGATACCTCCCAACCAACGCTAGGGGTACTTTTCTTCCCCCTTAGCCCCCCAAGCCGTAAAACACAAAACCAGAGAAAAATATAGCTCCCAGCTTGCCTCGCAAAGTCAAGCTACCACTCTCTCTCAAGCTGGGTATCCCAACTCTCACAAGTAAAACCAGTCAAAGAAATTCCGACAGCATAACTTTATTCATATCAATCAAGATCCATTCCTCCTCTTAGTCATTTCCTTTATAGAATTTTTCTTAGTGACAACTTGTCATTTTCACATTTAATTCATTTTTTTTATAATTTAATTAAATTAATTGTCATTTTCCCTCACCCATCCTAAAAGGGCTCTTAAAATCACTCTCAGTTGTCCATTTATTCCCTCTAATTCTTTTTTAATGATTGACACATTTATAAGACTTAGTAGTGTTTAATTTAGGAAAGTTCTTTAGTTAGACTAGACTAGATACATTTCTATGCTTCCACATTCTTTTTACATTTATTTCTTTTCTTATCTTAGTTTCCAATTTGACATTTTTTTGCACACAACTATATAATTAATCTTTAGATATAATTTTTTACTCTTTCAATTCCTAACTTGATTTTTCTTTATCCCCCAACATTTATTAAATTTATAATTTAGTTTATCTTCTTACCCATTTTAGGCTTAGGCTCAAATTTTAAAACTAGGCTTAGAAATATTTTTAGGAGATTTTATATTTAATAAAAATTTACCCATTTAATAATTATTATAAGTCTGATTATGTCAAAGAAAAAATTGTTTTCTAGGCACCTAGTTTCATTGACTCGCCTTTATTAAAATCGTGATGTGTCCTTCAAGAAGCACTCTGTACTCCAAGGGTGTCACTTGTTTTTATTCAAGTTTTATTTATGTGATGTGCCCTTCAAGACACACTACGTGTTCCAAGGGTGTCACTCGCCTTTGACTGGTTTTGGTAGTTGTCCAACCCTTGGAGGCAACACCCCATCAAGAAATCTTGTAAGAGACTAAGGGCCTCTAAGGAATAAGGACCCTGCCTTATTGCGCATCCTTTAGAATCTTCATGAGCAACTATCTTAGTATGTCTTCACGACATCGTGGATCTCTCTAACTAGTTAATCGTTAACCTACAATTCGAGCCATGGCGAGAGTGCTAGTAGGTTGTGTTAGCACTGAGAGGCACCCTTAGACTACTAGAGGATAAGCCCAATACCCATTTGATTTAAATAATTAAAACAATTAATAATTGGTGGATCAACAAGAAAAGAATAAAAGGGTGGGCATCAGACTGTTGCAAATACATTCCATTGGGCATGGAGTTGTAACATTCTGCAGATCACATGCAATTAGGCTTCCTACCAAACAAAAGACTTATGCAAAGATGGATAGAAGAATAAAAGGTAAACAAAGAGAAGAAAATCCACATAATAGAGATCCATTCTGTAATATAGATTAAAGAGTGTTTGAACAATAATCTATGATTAAAAAACAATTGGCTTATGCAAAGATGGATAGAAGAATAAAAGGTAAACAAAGAGAAGAAAATCCACATAATAGAGATCCATTCTGTAATATAGATTAAAGAGTGTTTGAACAATAATCTATGATTAAAAAACAATTGGCTTATGCAAAGATGGATAGAAGAATAAAAGGTAAACAAAGAGAAGAAAATCCACATGATAGAGATCCATTTTGTAATATAGATTAAAGAGTGTTTGAACAATAATCTATGATTAAAAAACAATTACCACAAATCTTTTGCAACTCATGAATTAATTAACCAAAGACAACTTTTGATCTTCAAAATCTGTAAATATTACTCAAGCAATATGATATGTAAGAATGGAAACAAGAGAAAAACAATCTGGTATCACAACTTTCATGAATCTCTAATGGCAGAAATGCCTACAATACATGCCCTCATGCTTACAAATGAGCAACTCAACTTCTCCTGTAGCTCTCTCCTCTCTTGGATCATGAATCCAACCTCTCTCCAATAGCTCCATCCTCTCTTAAATAGAAAATAACATCAAAATATCTTTAGGAGGTCGAATCCCCTCTCTTTCATAGGATTCTAGACCTTGGAGATAGGTGGCAACAGTCAAAGAGACAAGAATCCAACAAACTATTAATTTTCAGGAATTTGTTGGAAGCCATTAATAAATTGTTTCTAACTCACTGTATGAGGTCTTTAATGGAGATAAAATTTATGTGCAAGTGTCTCTTCACATCTAAATGATCCCTGAGAAGTCATTCAAACCCTCCTTAACAAGTGGCAACCTCCCAATAAAGCGAATATCAAACAATTATGCAAAACAGAGAATTTGCAGCACATTCTGCAGTACACTGGTGTTTTAATTATTTCTCTCAAATGTCAATCTGGGCTAGGCTGAAATTTGATCAGCAAGTCAACAAGGATATCATCTTCCTCCAAAAACAATTTCAGAGAAACCCACATCACCATTTTGGATTTATGATCAATTTTGTAAAAGAAAATGCTACAAAAAATTCTGCAGCACATGTGTCAGTTCACATCGCCAAAGGAAAATCAAGTGGCCACACTTCTTTCCTGACTTCCAAACAAGACAAAAAATCTCATGGAGTACCTGATGACCCCGAGTTTAATGCTGATAATTTTGAATTTGCATCAGGATGCCTACAACCTATCCAACCTACAACCCTCTTCCTTAACTA
The DNA here is from genome assembly GCA_000966675.3 of Picea glauca. Classification (NCBI taxonomy): domain Eukaryota; kingdom Viridiplantae; phylum Streptophyta; class Pinopsida; order Pinales; family Pinaceae; genus Picea; species Picea glauca. The sequence continues at coordinate 573,082 of JZKD02S1823746.1, forward strand.
GTTCGCAGCGCCAACTCAAATATAGCTTGCACACTTACATGATCAATCTTATGTGTTAACAATCTAGCTACATAGGGGATGAAGAACTCCCTATGAGGCTCCAAGAACATGTAGTTCCAGTGCCTTATCCATTGGGCTGGTGGAGTCTTATTCAAATACTAAAAGAAAACTGAAAAATCAAATGTTGAACATGAGCTTATTTATATACATGACCCTACTCTAACTGACTTTTACAATTTTCTCAGGTGAAAACAAACTTCCACCATAGCCACTCAAATTGTTTGGTAATCGAGTTATTCTCTTGACTACAAATGATCCATAAGAAGTAAGAAAAGTGTGACAACTGACTAAATAAATTATTAGGATCACCAATATTACCTCCAAATGCTGAAAAAATGATAACATTTGCAGGCTCCAAAGCATTTGAAAAGTGCAACTCCATGTATTTATTGACATGATCATGAAATTGATGGAAATGCATACTTGACTGATAAAAGGTTACCTTCAAAGTTTCCCATAGGTTGTTTGATGTTCTCTGTAAGCACATGTGATTGAATGAAAGACAAAGGCATTTGTTGTTTGAATAGTTGCTCCTCATCTTTAGAACCACCTGTAGGTTGACTGCTAATCATTTATGCATGTACTGTATGAACAGTCTGCTTCTCATACACATGGTTTTTATCAAAACATGGTTGCTCATTTGTTGGTGATGGATAAGAGATCAGTTGCATATGGAATTCCGCTTCACACCCTCCATAGCATTCCCAAGGATCAGACTCATAATCATCATATACAGGAATAGTGCTAAGAGGTTCCAAAGAAAACATAGAAAAATTATGTTCATCACCATCACTGGTATATTCATAAAAAATGGGTTGTCCATAAAAAACCTTTGACTCTTGACATTCAGAATGTTATTTTTCAAGATGCTCTCTATACACAAAGTGTTCATCATCAAAGTGCTTTTCAACAACAGGCTGCTCTTGTTCAATATTTGAGACAGTGACTTCATCAGAAGCAAGGTTGTCAAAGATATCTGCTTCAAAGACGAAATTATCCACTATCTCTTCCTCATAAGAACAACAAATAAAATCTTCCCTCAAGTTATGAGAACTAGTAAAACAAAGAGATGGGTCTTCTTCAACATCATAGTCTAGAGAGAAACTTAATGCAACTTGAACACTTTTCTCATATTCCTGACAACAATCATGAAAAAGAAACGCGGAGGAGTAATACCTTTTACAGTGCAAATTGAAAGCAGCATGGAATTCTCTCAAGGTGGATATGCGTTCAACAAGAAGAGAAAAGTACTAGTCTCTGGCATCATCCTTTAGGGAGAACATAAACAGTTTCATTAAGACATCCTTCTGATGCAAGTTCAACTGCTCCATGCATTGATGAAAATTAATGAGATGTTGAGTAGGATCATCATCATTTTCTTCTCTGAAGACAGACAATAAATCTCCCCATTATGATATACAAGGCACTAGATTTGGAAAACCAGAGATGGCTTAAAAGTTTAGAGGAACAAATATCCTTGCCAAGATAGCCTCCATGGCATTTGACATCTTGGTTCTTCATGGAGTGGAATCGCCAGGTGAAAGATGCAGTATTTTATGTCTCCAATCCTTGTTCAACATCAATAGTTGGTTGTAATCTGTGTCGTACAACCAATGGAAGATATTCAACTTCATCCCTAGCAACAACACCAAAAATGTTAGCACTGAGAGTCACGCTCAGACTACTAGAGGATAATCCCAATACTCATTTGATTTAAATAATTAAAACAAGTAATGCTTGGTGGATCAACAAGAAAAGAGTAAAAGGGTGGGCATCCGACTGTTGCAAATACATTCAATTGGGCATGGAGTCATAACATTCTGCAGATCATAGGCAATCATGTTGCCTACCATACAAAAGGATTATGCAAAGATGGATAGAATAATACAAGGTAAACAAAGAGAAGAATATCCACATAACAGAGATCCTTTCTGTAATATAGATTAAAGAGTGTTTGAGCAATAGTATATGATTAACAAGCAATTACCACAAATCCTTTGCACCTCATGAATTCATTAACCAAAGACAACTTTCGATTTTCAAAATCTGTAAATATTACTCAATCAAGATGATAAGAAAGAATGGAAACAAGAGAAAAATACTCTGGTATCACAACTTTCATGAATCTCTAATGGCATAAATGCCTACAACACATGCCCTCGGGCTTACAAATGAACAACTCAACTACTCCTCTAGCTCTCTCCTCTATTGGATCATGAATCCAACATCTCTCCAAGAGCTCCCTCCTCTCTTAAATATAAAATAGCATCAAAATATTATTATGTTGGTCCTTGACCAAGTTTTGAGGAAAGGGTCGGTAGTTAGGGTTTTGTTGGTGTATTGTTGAAGTGTTGAACCTTGAGTCTGCCCCTATGCCAACAAATGGTTCTGTTGCTGGGACTTGATACTATGATTGTTGGGAAATGAAGAAAAGAGAAAGCTTTGTGTGTAGATTTGTTGTTGTAGTGCGCATTATTCCACTGACTTGTGAAGCTCTATGGTAAGAAAGAAACTGGATCTGAAAGAAAGAGGTAAGATCTTAAAGATTTATGCTCTGGTAAAGGTAAGATAAGTGGAAATGTTTTCTTCAAAAGTATGAATCTAGGTATGTTTGATAGATTTTGTTTTAACCTGAATGTTAGGGCCCAATTAGAAGAAAGAGTTGATATAAATAAATTTGATAAAAATAGAGAAATATATGTTATTCCTATACATAGAAAGAATTTTTGGACTAATAAGTGGATGTAGGAACCTAGAAAGAATTTTTTGCAGGTACAACACTATGATCCCAGTGCGCAATACATGAGAGGTTGGGGATCGTTTAAAAGAAAGAGAGGATTGACACTATGTTATAATTGCATAAGATTGGGACATCTTGCTAAGGAATGCCCTAGTATAGGTCCTATTTTCTTTTGTTGTAAATTTATTGGTCATGAGATTGAGGTTTGTCTAAGAATGATTGCTAAAGTTGAAAAGATGAACAAGAGACAAGAAAAATATAAAGAAGGTCAAGAGACTGAGAATCATACAGAAAAAGAGTCAGAGACTATGTTAATACAATTAAAAGCAATAATGGATGATCACAGAAACATCAGTTTATCAGAGATCCTAAAAGAAAAACAACTCATAGTTGCAAGAATACAAGGCTTCGACATAGACTGTGTATTAGAAGAAAAAACACATGTGAACATATTGCCAGAAAGCACTTGAGAAATTTTGGGAAAGCCTGCTATGATACCTTCATTGAAAAGAATAGGCTTCTTTAAAGGAAAGATGATAACCCTATGTGGAAGAGTTACTAATATACCTATGATTGTTCATGAAACATCGATAGAAGAGGACTTTGAAGTTATTAGGTTTGTTGAGAACAATGCCCCTTTCCCTCTTTTATTAGGAAAGACTTGGATCGAGAAGGATCAGATTAGAAGGCAAGAAGAGAAGCAAGCCACAGAAAAGAAAAAGCAAGAACTAAGAGATTTCATCACTCGAAGAATAGATCGATTGATAGAAGAACGTGAAGTTGAGTCGAAGAAGAAGAACGAAAGAGAAGTAGTTGTCAACTTTGAAAGAGCGCAAGAAGGGTTGAAGGACCTATCCATTCCAGAAGAAAGCATGTCCACCTAGGACCTAGTACGCAAAAAGGTATTATCTTTGAACCCTTTGAAAGAACATCAGTAGTGTGAAGTCACTACGCTAAAAACAGATAAGAATAAGAATGGAAAGATGAATCTAGAGACTCAGATCACAGGAAAGAAGGCAAGAAATCTCAGTAAGAAGAAATTCAAGTTGGCAAAACTACGAGAAATTCCAAAGAAGACTTTGCAGGAGACAGATCTACAGAATTTGAACCTTGCCGGAACAGAAGAACCACGTAGAATGAGACTTTGCCATGACAAAGTGATATGACCATTGGAGGCACCTCGACCATTAGAATGATGCTCCAGAACGGCTAGAAACGCAGTTATTGATGGAAATATCTTCGTTGAACCATTGAGACCGTGCCATAATGGATGGACTCATATTGATTGAGGCATTCATGCCCATTGGAGGAAAATGTTACGACGTTTCTTATTTAACCCATCAGACGCTTCACCGAGACCACTTTTTGCAAACCGTGATATCTGAGCTAACATAGAACCCACGTTATCATGTTGTGCTTTCTAGACCTTGCCATCCATTTGAGTACATTTCTTGTCCGTTCGCCTACCCGATTTATTTTATTACAAGTGTGAATGTCGAGCGAACATAGCGCGTTAGACAAGTCTATGGAAGATATACTAGTAGACCTCATGACTGAAAGAGTCATGTCTATGGGAATACAAGCATCGTCGACTGGCAGATTGCAAGCATCCCCATCGATTGGACGACATTCTAGCCTGACTACTGAGAAGCGAAGCAAGCACCGCGACAATCTGGCTAATGCGAAGTAGATCTCGTCGGTCTTGTCGGACTACATCCCGCCTCTGGCTGGCGCGGTGAACCGTGACAACATCCCATGAGACTTCGAGTACACGACAATCACTGCGTACATCGAAGGGGGTATGCGTAGTTGGACCCCAGTTATGACATATTCCATATTTGAAGAACAATGACTTCAACCTCAGAGACAAGAAGAACTATGCGATCCTCGCACCACATAGGTACTTGATGAAGACGGTTGGGAAGAAGACACGCATAGTCTCCCAACAATGGATAAAGGAGCTCACGCAATCCATGATATTGAATGTAATGAAGATCCTCCACTTTGGTCGACACCAGTAGGTTAACACTTGTGTTAAAATCCTCCTGTCATGCTACCATGGAGGGTATCTTTGGCTCGATAGGCACGTCACTGTGGATCCGACGGTGATCCACCTCATCACAGGACTGAGCCTGCAGGGACCAGACCCTCACCAGTTCTACCCAGGGAATACTGCAGATCGCTCCCTGGCACAGTGCATAAAGGAAACCTATGACGATGTAGAGAAGGGAAAGCGAGGCTACAAGGTAGCCTCCATCCAGTATGGAGCAGTGCGCCTATCTTGTCAGCTTATAGCTGGAAAGATCGTCAGAAAGAACTGTCCAATGTAGTTTATTGGATTTGTAGTAGAAATCGCATGAAAGTGCATAGAACGAATGCAAATGAACTGGGTGAGTTACCTCGTCAACGAGTTGGAAAAGGACTGTCGCGAAGCGCAAGATCAAGGATATGAGTTTCATTTTAGTTGGCTACTAATATTGATTGCATTTTTCACTTGGCAAATGTCAGAAGGAGCAGTCTTCCTAGAAGTTGAGCCATCGGAGTCGTTGGTCGCAAGGTTCTCCACCTTGTGGTATACAAACTATATGGAGAAGCAGTGGTAATCGAACGCGGTGTTCCATGCTTATTAATTACAGTTGAAGTGCACCATTGAAGCATTCCCGTGAATGACCCTGAATACTTTGCATCAATACATGCCGCCAGCGAAGTTTCGCACAGATCAAAATTTTATCTACATCATTGTGCGAAGGGATGAAAGTAGGGAGGAGTTGCAGTCCTATTACAAGCTGACCAACGAAGACATGGAGGATATCACCAAAGAATGGCCAGCAAATTTCCTCGTATCGGTGGAAGATGCAGAGCTCTTTGATCTCGACATCATCGGAATCCCCTTGGTCAGTCGGGTCGAAGATGATGGACAAACTAGCGTGAAGAAAAAGAAGAAAAAGGAGGAAGTGTAGAACAAAGAAACCGATAAGGAGGACAACGCCTTAGAGGAAAGAAGGTCGGACTCACCTGCAGGAGGAGGAGGAGATGAAGTGAACCAGGAAGAAGGAGAAAAGCAAGAAAAAGGTGAAGTCACACTGCTGAAGGATCCCCTTACAGAGGCCGAAACATCAAAGAAAAGGAAGGTTTCCCTGCAGAAACCATTAGCACGGAAGAATACCAGAGCCAATAAGCCTTAGTCGCAGAATGTGCTCATAGTGGACGATATCGAGCTCATCATCATAGTTGTAGAAGATGCCTCAGAGGATATCTGTAGTGTACCAATTGCTCTGATACCAATTTGTAGTGCACCAATTGCTCTGATACCAATTTGTAGTGTACCCTTCACTACCCAGGTTCACCCAACCTCTCGGTTTACCATTCATTACATGGATTTAAAAACAAATGCATTTAACYAGAATTAAACACACTTAACAACTCAGAGTAAAATATATGGGTACTGCTATAATTAAATGTTCCATAGCATTCATCATTAATTCATTTACACAGCGGAAAACATGATACAGAACAACACAGTCATGACAAACGTGTTAAATCATAATTCAGAATACTTATCTTGTATTAGCTGGAGAAATCACCAACCAAGTGTAGGCCTTCCACGAACCTCCCAGCCTTAGACCACACTGTTCATCAACTCAACAGTAGGTCACCCCCGAGCTAGGACCGAGCTCCACCCCCGGGCAAGGAATCTAGACTCAGGCTGAGGTTACAGGGAAGACAACACATACACATTCAACAGGAAGAAGCTC
>JZKD02S1823746.1:591288-602064 GCA_000966675.3 Picea glauca
GATCTGAGAAACTCTCATAAGATAGGATGTGACAGATTCTGAGTTGTCCATCTTCATATTACGAAGTTGATTTCTTAAGGTAAGATTCTGGCTAATGTCTTTTCTTTCATATAACATGTTGAGTGCTTCATACATTTTCCTTACGGTCTGTAGTTCGGATTTATGAGGGATCAAGTGTTCTTTTTTTGAATCTGACACAATTCTCTTTTCTTTCTTTTCATTCTTCTTTTGCTTGGTCTTTTTCTCTTCTTCATCTGGTTTTGGTACACCCACTGTAACATGTTCTAGGAGATCATTCTCGTTTAGAATCATTTGCAACCTATGCTTCCAAGATCTGAAGTTTCTAGGTCCTTACAGCCTGTCTTCTACCCTCATGTTGGTAGGCATTCTTTCTTGCAATAGAAACCCTAGCCCTTCGGGCTATAGAAATAATTAAAAAAAAAAAATTTCTTGGATTGGAAAACTAAACTCACCAAAAGATGCGCTGGACTGAGGTGAGTATGCTGGTACAGTTAGATTTCTGAAAATCCAAATTTTGACCCTTGAAACTGGACCAACGGATTTATGGACTGGTGCTTTTGGTTTTCTGGTACTTCTGGTACTCTGGTACTTCTGGTTTTCTAGTACTTTGTGAAAACTAGGGTTTCACTTTCCAGGAGATCTAACCACTAAAAAGGTTCACTGAAGATGCCAAAGTGTTCCTTGAGGTAGGGCACACCTTTCTAGATGGTTTTGAGGCTAAAAACCTTCTTTAATAAAAATCCCTAATTTTCATGTACAACAACAATGACATTTTTCTTTTTCCTATGAAAGATGCTCTCTTTAGCTTAGCTATGATACCATGTTAAAGTTTAAGCTATTATTAGGTTACCTTTCTATTTACTAGATAACAATAGCAGAGACAAGATCACTGAGAGAAACACAATCACAAGAGTACACAAGCATTTATCCTGGGAAACCCGCAAGGGGAAGAAAACCCAACAAAAGTTCCTTAATATAGATAGCCAATACAATGCCAAGATAATGAACCAAACAACACAAAAATTCCTCTCCCAAGGATGCGCCTCTCTCTCTCTCTCTCTTCCTTCTTTCGACAACTGGTAACTGCAAATTTCTTCAATACTTGCCCACTAGATGAGTGAGCTGAGTGTGTGTCTAAATGAGGCGTTGGCCTCTCTTATTTATACAATTCTGGCACGTGTGGAAGTGTCTCTTCACTGGCAGGTTCGACTTCTTCTTATGGGTGGTTATAACCACCTTTAATATATTATGGGGCCAACTTCTTATTTATCCTATTACAATTAGGGTTTGACCAATCCGCAAAAGGGGATTTGGTCATTTACAATACCTGACATGATCAATCCACAAAAGGGGATTTATCTAATCAATAATAAATATATTTTATCTTTATCCACAAAAGGGGATAAGAATATTCTTTGTAGTTACACAATATTTTAACATGTATGAGGTCTTTAATGGAGCTAAAAATTAGGTGCAGGTGTCCCTTGACATCTAACTGATCCATGAAAAGTCATTCGAACCCTCCTTGATAGGTGGAAACCTCTCAATAAGGAGAATATCCAACAACTATGAACAAAAAACAATTTACAACACATTTTTCAACACACTAGTGTTTTAATTTTTTTCTCTCAAATGTTAAACTGGGTCAGGCTGAAATTTGGTTAGAAAGTCAACAAGGATATCATCTTCCTCCACAAAAAATTTCAGAGAAATCCACATCACCATTTTGGATTTATGATGAAATCTGTAAAATCATCTACTACAGGAAATTGCGCAGCGGCTGTCTCAATTTGCAGTGCCAAAGGAAAATCAAGTGGTTACACTCCTTTCCTAACCTCCAAACAAGACAAAAAATCTCATGGAGTACTTGATGACCCTGAATTTGATGTTGGTAATTTTGAATTTGCACCAGGATGCCTGCAACCTATCCAAACTACAACCCTCTTCCATAATTGGTTTGCAACGCCAACTCAAATATAGCTTGCACACTTCGAGGAGGTTGTTAGTTGATGGTATGACATAATCCCTAGACATATGGTTAAATGTAAGCTCTAAAAACCATAAATCCTCCTTTAAATGATCACTCTTATGTGTTAACAGGTTGTGGCAGGGCTGCTGACACACCTCTCCCTCGATATTTGGTTGTTGTGCATGGCCCCTTTACTTCTTATGTGATTATGATTAGAAAACACTTGTTATATTGCATCCATCAACGAAACCTGTCAATGATCCATAAACCACATCATAATATCCAAACCAACACAATCCACTCCCTGACATGATACAGAGTCCAAGGAGGTCCATTAATGCTATCGGCATCCTCAATTGTAAAGTGTCCTACACACTCAAGAGAAACATGTCAATAGGATCTATCTATACATAAATATCAAATAACATAACATCATAATCCAACAATATCATCATTAGAATCCATAAGTGAAATAGACAAACATATACTAAACCGGATCACTTGCACGCAAGTGTCCTCAAAGAATAAGTCAATAATGTGTGCTCGCAAGAGCGAAATGCTACATACACCCCCTCTTGTTTTAAACTTCATCCCAAAATTTTGCAATATATATGTGCAGTAAATAAAGTATCTGACAAGATCTAAATGTCTAACTATCAAACAAAAATGGAAATTGTTGGCGCATATCATATGTGTCCTCCCAAGTAGCTGATTGTGGACTAGAATTGTCTCACTGGAGCTTGACCTGATCGATTGTTCGACATCTTAGTTGTTGAATGCGATGGTCCAGAATGCAGATTGGCTTCACCGTGAGTGCACCCTCATCCAACACCTGCAAAGAACTCATGTCAATCACATGTGTAGGATCACTAACATAATGTCTCAAAACAGATACATGAAAAGCATCGTGCACATGCCTCAAAGAATCAGGCAAGGCTAGTTGATAGGCCACATGCCCTTTCCTTTCCACAACTTCTAAAGGTACCACAAACCTAGGAGAGAGTTTAGCACCCTTACCAAACTTGATCGAACTCTTGTGCGTTTCACCCGCAAGAAAATTCGATCACCAACTTCATAACTACAGTGAATGCGATGCACATCGACATAACTCTTATGTCGATCTTGCCCTTCTCTGATCCATTGTATTATCATTTTCATTTGTTCTTCCATTTCTTGGATTGATTCTGGTCCTACTAAGACCCTATCCTCAAGTTGATCCCAGCTCAAAGGCATCCGACATGGTCACTCGTAAAGAAACTCAAAAGGCATCATCTTAATGGTTCCTTCAGAGCTATTGTTGTATGAAAACTCTACCAGTGGAAAGAACTCTTCGCTGATAAAAACTCTAGCTATGTCTGATGCCTGATATGTCGTACGAACAGGGATAAAATGTGCACTCTTCGTCAGAGTGTCTACTACCACGAAAAATGATTCGTGCCTCCTTGTCATTAGTGGTAATCCAACAATAAAGTCAATCGAAATGACCTCCCATTTCGATTCTGGAATAGCGTGCGGTTGTAGTAATCATGTTGGATGTCAGTAATCATAAAGCTTTGGGTAAGTCAATACATCAACTTCTCGGGGTCGTAAATTTTGCATACGATTTTCATTTTAGGCGTATGATAGCTCATTGGAAAGATCTATCTGAGGACTACAACAGTTGCAGTGGGAAGAAAGATCTGTAGAGTGGACGTTCCTGTGGACGAGAATAGGTGAACGTGTGAAGATCTGGTTCTTCTGTGTAATGCAATGAATCGGAGCTATGAAATCCCTATGAATGTGCCCCTAGTGGATGAGCACTAGTGGTTGTATTAGATCCTTTGCTATATATTGTTCAAGAGTCATAACTACCTGTAACCCTAATTGTTATGTAAAGGGTACAGGTCGACGCTACCTTATTGTGTCTAATAACAAATGTAAAATATAATTAATCTAGATAATATTAATTACAATAATAATAATTATAATATGTCTTAGAGAGGTCGGCCTTATTGAGCCAATAGACACTTCAGTTGATAGGACAAGTCTAATATAAGTAAAGGGAAATTTCCCATTGTAGAAACATATCTTTCTTATGAGTTTGGAAATTTCAGCAAGTACACTTCTTTGGCAAAAGGTACGCACCTCTCTTGGGCACTAGAGTTCTAGGGTTTGAGCACCCTCTTGTGTGCTAGGTCTTTCTTGGTGGTAAAGTTCTTTCTCTTGAATATTATAGCAAAGGATTTGGTTGGGTTTTCTTCCCTTGTTGAGAAGGGTTTCCCAGGGTACATTTTGTGTTCTTGTGCATGGTGCTTCTTCTTGTGATATTGGTTGCTGCAACATTTATGGTTATGGTTAAATGATAAAATGGAATGAACTTCATGCTTAACCTAATGCTTATGAAAAATCAACAACTTTCATGTTCTTGAGCATCCAACCCTTCATTTCGAATCTGATCACATGCTTGGATATTGTGTTAAATCTCCTAAGCATCATTAAATATTTGTTGTAAGGACTTAGGTCTTCTTTCGTTTAGGGCCTCAAAATGCCTCCAGAAGTTCAGGACCCAAAAAACTGCTAAAAATAGTAAATTACAAAAATTGCCAGAAAGTTGTTTTGAGCCAGCTGGAAAATGTGGGTGGCCACCGATATCCACCTGGATCACTTCACTTGTTGACATTCTAGACATCTCACCACGTATTTGACTACGTCCACCTTCATTCCTTTCTAGAAGAATAAGGGATTAAGGTTTTCCCTCATCTTCATGACTCATGGATGAGTCATGTACACTGCTCTATGAACTTCATTTAAGATCAAACTTCCCAACTCACCATTAGGCGGTACGTAAATTTGGTTATTATACCTCATTAATCCGTCGTTGTCCACAGTAAATCCCTCAAATTTTGGTACCAACATGGTGTCTTGTCCGATATTTTCCTTAACCTCTTTATACCAGTCATCGTTGCGTTGTATAGTTATAATATTTTCACAAGGATTCGTCTAGAGAGGTATCACCGAAAATATGTAAGGGCCAAGCCATGAGTTGTTATGTTTCTGGTCATATCTGGGCTTTCCATTTCTTTTGTCCTACATGAGCGCAAGACTTCCTTCATTGAAATCAATGCAAGGTGTATTCTCAATGTGTGGAGGCTCTGTGTGGACGGTCTTTTTGATGATCTCTTCATGTATCTCATCTTATTTCTTCAAAATATGGATAGATCCTGGATCTTTCCCATGGTATTTTGCAAGTTTTTCTTTGTTTTGATCTGTCCATGGAAGAAGCATGTCTATGGATTCCTCCTGCATAAAGGGTAGATCAGATGGATCATACTCAATGGTCTATGGGGGCACATCATAATCGCATTCGCTAACATAATCAGGACCATCTGGATTCATCACATTTCTATCAACATTCTCTCGATTGTATAGTATCTTAAAAGTGCCATCTCCCATGGGAATGTGTGCATCTCCTACACAAGAGCATCCCCCAAGCATCTAGAACATTGATCACTACTATGTCCATGAGAATGTTGATATGTGCAAAATCAATCAGGAAGACCTCAATGTCCTCACAAACCCCGTGAACCTTGACCTTTTTGGAATCAATAACACACACATTTTCATAAGGTCGGGTTGTCTTCAAACCAACCTGTTTCATCACCTTCAGTGATATGACATTTGTTGAGGCCCCTGAATCAAGCATGCAATTGTTCAAGCGAAGGTCATTCATGCCTAATGAAAGATAGAAAGGAGGGTTCTTGTCCCTTGGTCGATTGAGATACATAGTGTTTAAGATGATGGTAGGATCTCCTTCTCGGTTGGCACCTGCAAGGATTTCAAAAATTCCCTTTTTACAGAAGGGATATTACACATGTTTGTGACTGATACCATCATATTATGTTTTCCAAACATGCTTGCAACATCTATATTTAACTTAATATCATTTGTAGGAGTTGTCTTAGGAAGCAACTCACATATCGGAGGTGGAGGTGGTAGAGCCACCTTCTCTGCTGATGGAAGAGGAGTATCAACTTGTGATGGAGGGGATGAAGCTTTATTTCTTCTGATGTAGGTTAGATATTCCCTCCTCCTTAATTCCTTCTTCTGATCATCTGTCAATTTATTCAAGGCCTATAGTCTCCCCTCTCTTTCTCCTCTTCTTCTGGCTTCATCGATCTTCTCTTGGGTAACTTTTTCCTCTTCGAAAGTGAAAATCATATCAATGAATTTCATATCGTCAGGAGAATCTTCGTCTCGTTGAGGTAATTCATCTTCCCTGTGGGGTTCTTGGCACGAGAGGTACCAAGCTCCTACGTCAACTCTCCCAACTAGTTTCAAAGTATCCAGGGATTTTGCCTCCTGTTGAGGTCTTGATTTCCAACCTGCGACATCTCACTGATGTCTAGCAAACTGAGGTCTGGGAGAAGATTTATTTCTTTCTATTGTAGTCATAAAACTCATAAGTTGATTTTGTTCCTGTATAAATTGAGTATTCATTTGGTATACCCTTTCAGTTAGGAGGGAAATCGAATAAGGAGCATTGTTGTTGGAAACCTTAGTCTTTGCTTCTGCTTTGGCACGAGGGAACTGAAAAGGTTCCACTTTTGAATCAAGGAGATTCTCTTTGATGTGAATATTGTATTCTTTGTCTTGTGCCAATGATGTGGGTTTTTTTATCTTTGAGAATGAATCGAAACTACCCTTCAAAAGAATTGACGAAAAGGAGACGAACCGATGATGTTGTGGGATGGAAATATTTTGGACTTTGATTGTACAACCTGTCAAATCTGGTAATGAATTCCTTTATTGTTTCATTCTCTTTTTTATTTACCTGATTAAACTGAGCCCCAAGTGTCCCACCATTTGCCTTTTTTGACCATTTGTTCTTGAATAAGTTGGCAAAAGCATCATAGGACATGAGATGATTGTTAGGGAGACCTCTGAACCAAACAAGGGCTTCTTCAGTCAATGATGAGGAAAATAACTTAATGGCCACATATTCATGCTCAATACCTGCATTTCCCATGTCCCAGCCCATGACATTATAATGGTCCTCAACATTTATCACATTGTTTCATGGGAACTTTGGCAACCACTTGACTTCTTTTGGCATTGTATCAAGGCATCCTTGGATATTATCCATGATAAGAGGTTTGTAGAGGTCCCTTGCCCAATGGTGAGCCATTGGAGAAAGAGGAAGGGTATTATGGAAAAGGGTTTTAGCAACAAGAGACTTGAGAGGAGGCCTTCATTGGTAAACCTTAGAAGGATTGAACCTCGCAGGGGGAAATTATTTGGGAAAGGAAGGGTTCTGGGAAGGTGGATTTGCCATATGAGCTTCAAGCTGAGCTCATCAAGAAAGGTGGAAAGAGAAAGTCCCTTGGGTGGAGTCACCAGGAAAGCTAAGGGAAAGGCTATGGGATAGCTTGCCAAAGTGTCGTTAGAGTTCCCAAGAGGATTCAAAATCCTCCCCAAAAACGATGCCAAAATGTTATAGCACAGGTTGTAGGTTAGGCGAAGCCCGACCCAACCACAAAAGCAAGTGCTACAACTAAGGAACACTACAACCTATATCACCTCGATGTAGGTCTCACACTTCAAAGGTGACTTAATCACTCTAGGGAGGCAATCCCGATGACCCTAGGGGAAAGGAAAGAAGAAAGGAAAAGGTAATGGAAAGTCCCCTAGAAGTCAATATACTAAGTGGAAAAGAGGAAAAGGGAGATGCCTTGTTGATCAAGTAATGTTTTCCCAAAGGATGTGTTGCCTTTCCCAATGATTGTACCTACCCGAGACACAAGAAAAAGCTAAATGTAAAGAAATATATCAAGTGGATCAACAAGTTAAGCTTGATGTCCCTATTTTGCAGCAGTTATATCAGCAATAGATTATATCCAAATCAACAAGTAAAAGGTCTAGACTAGTTAGCAATGTCATTAATAAAACTAGTAACCAATGTGGACTAAAAATAACACTTCGTGACTGAATAAATATGGCTGTCATAAAAGTAAATTTCTACAGCAATATATCAGCCTTATGGTTATAGCATACAATGTATTACAACAACAAAATTATCCAATGAAACTTGCCCAAAAGTTTCCCAAGAAATGAGCTATAGCAAGTAGATTATGAGGGCAAATGTTTAACCTAAGTCTAGGGTTAGTTTGTGAGTTATTAACATTTAGGGTTAGGGTTTTCTGCAGCCTAATGGTTGTAGGAAACAAGTTAGTACAACAATGAGAATTTGTTGGAGAATGGGGATTCCCTATGGAAGGAATAATCCCCAAGGCATCAAGATTACCATCCAAAAGAGAGATTTAAAACTTGAAGAGATCACGTTTACCAAGGCAACAATTTTGTTTCTCCAATGAAATAATAAATGACTAGTGCTCTTAATAATTGGGTTAATAGGTTCATGCAAAGAAATATCTAGACGAACTATCTTCTTGGGGGTGTAAACCCTCTTACTCACCAAGGCAAGTTTCTCTAACTAGGGTTTAAGCTAAGAGGGTGTATGCCCTTATACTTCTCTTAGCAAATCCTTGTTTAACCAATAACATGTAGCATAAAATGATGGAGACTATGGTGGGGGTGTATGTCCTTATACTTCCCACCTAGCTCCTAGCACAATAACCTTGACTTGAAACAATTGATAGCATGAAAGTAAAAGACCATGCCAATTTAGTTGAAAATGCTAAGACAATCCACCATAAGAGAAAACGATAAGTCTTCCAAGGCTAGCACTACACTTCCCTCAACCATTCACCAAATGATAGCCATAAAAAAAGAGAATAAAAGACACAATCTTCCAAAGGTAGCAAAAATTTCAGACCAAGTTCCTCCCACAAGAGGGAGATTTGTGTTAAAATGAGATCTTATGATCTCTTATTTATACAAAATGTCACCAAGGTGACTTGTCCACATAATTACTTGTAAACCAAAATACTAGGGGTCAACAACCCTAATATTTCCCACTTGACAAAGTAATATTAAACAATTCATTAAAAATTCACTTGTGCACGTAAGAAAAACCCTAATTCATATGGACGTCATCCCTTTAGGGGACGTTTTGGCACAAAGAGAAGGTCGTTGGTGATGGAGGAGAGGAGGGGATTATAAAAGCCATATATCAAGCAATAAGACCATTTCCTTCATGTTTCCTTCAAAACAGCCATGTGCCATTGCATGTCACCTCACCACCATGCCCTAAACCCCCTAGGTGACACCATGCTAAAAAATGAGACATTTTTCCCCTCCTGGGAAAATCGTGTGGCATGTGAGGGTTGGACTAGGTCTTCCACATCATCTTCTAGGTTTCCAACACTTTTTCTTTCTTATCCGGCAAGTGGGCCCTTGGCATCCACCTATGGGATTCAAGCCCCATGGAAGCCCAAGGTAGGCTTGCTCTTCCAAAATTGTCCACCATCTAGGTCCTGCAAAGACAAATAAGCACACCCTCCAAGGATCTCAAGTCATAACATCATGATAAGTGAATCCAATCAATAAATGAGCCACCTAAGCATATGCATCAAACATCACTATAGAAAACAGTTAATTTCTCAAAGACATTATGCGAATTGTCGAGCTTGAATATGGGAGGGTTGACAAGGTGTCATGTTGGGTAGATCTTTCCCTAGGTCAAGGAAATTTTCCAAGAGATCCCTCTCTAAGCCATGTAAAGTGGGTGAGGTTTTTGGGGTCAATACTCAATGTTCATAGGGCTCATGACATACAAGAGGTCGTAGTGTCTCATTCATGGGTGCCTTTGTAGAGGGTGGGTGGTACCTTCATCTACAATGCACTTTTACCAAGCCCATTATTTTCCATTCTTTTATTTTTTCATAATTTTAAAGAAAGGTTGAAGGCCACTGCCTTGGCATGGTGTCCAGACAATGGCAATGTCACCCACAAACACCTAGTGGAAATGAGAAGGTTGTCTTGTGATGAAACCCCCTTTCTCTCAGCCATGGAACTGAGAGCCATTACCCTAGTTTTGTGACTAGATGATAGTAATGTCATACCACTAGATATTCATGGACGTGATAGGTCGACTCATGATGAGACTTATCCTTCAACTAACCTTTTAATCATTTTAAATCATATTTCATTGTGGGTCCCCCTTACTCAAAGATAAGTGTTTCATTGTGGGTACCCTTGAAATATAGGGTTTGCCCAAGAGGAAACTCAACACAAAAAAGGTATTTCCCAACTACACCTTGAATGGAAAAGCAAGGCAAAGCAATAACGGGTGGTTGGGATGAAAAAACATGAGAAACCTTCTTTGGGCAAACAATGTCCTTATTTGTATTAAAATCTGAGCATAGCGGTGGTTGGCAATCATCTTCATGAAAAGGATCCAAATGCTCAGAAGGGTACTCATCAAAAAACTCAAGGTAAGACTGAAAGCAATCAGAGGAAAGAGGTACTAGGTCATCCTTGGTTTTCTGAAAGGTACAAGTAAAAACCTCATCTTCTTGTTGCCACTGGTCATAAGTAATCTGCTGTGACAACTGCAAGGGYAACAACTGAAGATGATCCTTYGTGTCATAGATGGGATCTGTATCATAACCAACTATATCCCACCTTCGTCTCCCAACATGTATGAACTCATCAAAATCAGCTATGTCAGTATCAGTATCATAACATGGGGGAGTCAAGACATCCAATACTTTTTCAGTCTTTGTGTCATAAAGCAAAGAACCATTTAAAACTTGGAAGGGGGAACAATGTACCTCGCTTAATCCTTCCTGAGCAAGAGCTTCAAGTATTTGGATATCATCATCAGATGGAAGATCTCCCTCTACATC
>JZKD02S1823746.1:605122-630814 GCA_000966675.3 Picea glauca
TCTGAAATGAAAGAGATCTAATGCATACATAAGAAGGTTATAATGATCAAATATGACACATACCATGATACCTCGGGCCAATTACCTCATGGAGCAAGAGCCTTTTCTGATGCAAACCCAGGCCGGTAGTGATGGAGGCTGGTACTGCTGACAGGACAAGTCTGGCTGAGAAGAAGAAAAGATGGGCCCTCAAGGGCCATGCTCAAGTCAATTTTCTCTCGTACTCCATGTCTGGGATCATGTGGGCCTCGAGACATGATCTCCTAGTTATCCCTAGATATCGGGGATAACAGGTCTCAAAGACATGTCCTCCATGTGCCCAATATTGGAACTAATTTTGTATCCCACTTTTAAGCCTAAGATTCCTACCAAAGTGAACTTTTTTTGGTATGGTCCCATATTCATGGACCACATGAAACCATGGAATAAAAATGCAGGGCCTATGGCCTTGGTTTTTAACCTCACACCATTTCTTAGAAATGTTGTATAGTGCCTAAGACATTAAATTTTATCCCTTAATCATTTATTGGGATAAAAGACCTGCCAATTATGTGACAAACCTTTTAATTAGGACCATGTTTCCCTTCTAAACCAAATATTATAACCAAAGGAGATGTCTCATGGTCTAACGCCACAAACATGGATGACATGCCTTACAATTAGCTCATTTATGGCCCAAGCAGTTAGGTTTGTAGCATATCTTGGATAAGGAGACTCATCCTTAGTTTACCAAACCATAGGACAATGCGTGTGTCCCCCTCACCTGCATCCTCATATATGAGGGTATGAAGGTGAGAGTGGAGGTGGGGGTAGGGGAATAATGAGTAAAAACCAAGAGGGTATATTTTACTCAATATCTCCCCCCACCCTCATATAAGTGAGACATGTGTCTTCAAGATGAGATCACTAAGCGGTCTAGTGAAAAATGGGAAATATCTTTCCTACCCTCCCAAAATTTGTACTGTGATTTCACTACATCCACACCTCCAAAAGGTCATATGTCCCTTTCATTCAATTGATCATTGCCTTATCACTATGTGTTTGTCACCCTTTCACTCTTAATGATTGAGAGAGTGAATGGGAGATATAAATAAATAGACACAAGACAGTGATGGATTCAATGAAATGAACATATGACCATTTGGAGGTGTGGAGGTAGTGAAACCATGGTACAAATTTTGATGAAGTCATGGTAACTTTTGTCGAGGCATCTCTATTTAGCTAACATGATTCTTTGAAATCAATGCTCATAATTTTTACAATGAATAGAAATTGGCTATTGCAACATGATCAACACCATTACGACCTACTATGGTTGTTTCTCAACCACACTATTATTTTCATGTGTTGTAAGTCATATATTTTCCATTGGATTAATAAAATTTTGATTAATCTTATATTATTTATTATGATCTAAATATTAGATTCTAGTGGTGAATTCAAAATATCTTACTTGCTTCTCTTGTTTTCATAAGAGTTATGGTGTTGCATGCATGAATCCTTATTTCATCTCTATTTTGAATTCATATACCTTTAAGAATACAACCAATCAAAGAAGAGTTTTTTGGCACATCCTTGTGACAAAACCCACCAACAATACTCATCTGAATCATAGTATATTTTCCCAATTGAAAAGATGGTTTGGTGAAAGGGAGGTGACATGCACCATTGTTATGTTTCTCTACCAAGTATGTATAACCATGAGGATATTGGTTAATTTTTCATTTTCCTCCACTAATTGAAGTTGTTTTCTTGGTTTGGTACTTCCCAACAATTCATGAAAAGAAAATAACCTATAGTTTCACTTGTAATTCCTCTTCTAACAAAGCTAGTTTCAGGCTACTTTTTGACCTAGGTTCAATGGGAACCCACCCTATTTCCCATTCCACTACTGGTATAGGTTTTTTTTCTTAATCCATGGCCTCCATCATGGTTAGTGGATGTGTCCAATGTTTTTCAATTATGGAATTTCACCCATTGCCTCATGTGGAATTGGCTTCTTCTCGACCAACATGGGAACAACTTTACATGCTTATTCTCCTCCTTGGAACAAATTAAACATGTGAATCTCCCTACATATTGGGTAATTCAATTGATTTTTCATCATTATGGCTAGGTTTAATCCTTAGTCTTCTTATAGGTCTAGTGAGGATGAGGCTCTACACAATTTGGCTTAGATTTGCATGATCTTGGCTCTTAACTTGGCAATCTTTTAAAAGTTTTGGGTATTTATCTTGATGGGATAACATTTTTTATTCCCATGAAACTATCTATTGTTGCATGACTAAACACTATAACTAAATATTGTTTGAAGGAACTATTGAATTAATACTTGTATTCAAATTCTTTTGATGTTGATTCTTATGAAGTTGTCAATTTTGGTTTGCTAGATTTTATTGATATGTAGATGCATGTTTATATATATAAATTTTGTTTTCAATTAGGACACGAGGTATGATTATAGTATGTAACTTCTTCATGGTTTCAAAGAGTATGAATTGTTAAAAAAAATCATTTATAGTGTTTACAATATTAGGGTTTTAATTGGAATTGGAAAAGGGATAGATCTATCAAAAATCCAAATCAAGTTACTATCCAATGGATCTTTTGTTAACTATATACATTAATTTCAGGATATAATGCAACTAATTTACTTTTCAAAGAAATACATACAAAGGGAAAAGAAAAAAATTGAGAGGTTTAAACACAATGTAAACAACTTACTCTTAAAAAATATAGCATTAACAATACCCAAAAGTTTCTTGCATGTTTAAAAAAAAAGAGGATAAGATATAAAGACAATGAAAAAAATGCAAGTAAAACTTTGTATATGATATGTAAATGAGCATAATTTATAATTTGCGATAGTTTGAAGAAAAACATTTCTAATAATTTCTCTTGCCTATCCATGTATATGGACATGCACAAATTCAAGCCTGTCTATATACATGGATAGGCCCGAATTCATTCCTTGGCATCCAATTTTAAAGAGATTTTGGAGTTTATTAGAAAAAAGAAGTGATTTAATTTTTTGTGCTCTATGAAAATATAATGAGAGGGCTTGTCCATGTACATGGATAGGGCTAAATTCGGGCATGTCCATGTATTTAATTATTAATTACTAATTCGAACTAAATGGAAAATTTTATCAAAAGTTTTTTCCCCAACGAATTTAGTTTGAATTACATTGTTTTTGAATTCGAATGAGAACATGAACCAAGTGACCTAGATTATAATTAATTTGTGCATAGGTTGGTTTTTATATGTGACATAAGTTACATGATCTATGTAAGTTTAAATGTCACTAATATAGGTAGGTGTATCCTCTATGTTCGTTATGCAATTCCATGAAATGAAAAACTTACATGAATCGACATAACATGCAAAAATGAACTAAGACTTGGGACTTCCATTTTTGGTTTTTTTTTATCACCAACAATAATTAAATTAGTACCTTTGTCCATGTACATGGCCAGGGCTGAATTCAGCCCTGTACACCTAGTAAAACATTAAATTTATTAAAAAATTAAATTTAAATTAATTTAAATACAAAGGTTTAGAATTACCTTCAACCTGAAGCGTTTGGACTGGTGAAGCACCTGGACTGGATCCCTCACCATGAACAAAAACCAATTCCAATAATTGCCACCAACAAACGCTAATGACCACAACCAACGAATGCCAACGAATAGACTCTCATCAGCACAAAAGGGTCAGAAGACTCTCACCAATTCGAAAAACTGTCAAATGACCAATGGGTATGTGATATATAAAAATGTTTTCGGCCAAAAGGTTTTTTCAACTGAAACATATTTCGGCCAAAAAGATGTTACCGGATGAAAAAAACTGTCCAGCTAATCTGGTACATGATAGTCAAGGGCGTTGTCACGGTACCATTCAATTGGACGTCTAAAGGTTTGGCCAAAAACACTCGTTTTTCGGTTGAAAAAAGGCCACTAGGAATATTGGATACCCGATTCTCACAAAAATGTAACCCACCTTCATGATTTTACCCCTTCACTAGAATGGATTACTCGAGATGTTGAGGTATATCATTGGAAAAATGGGTAATACTGGGGTTGTGTCCCTCATGTGAGTGCGGGTGGCTTTGTATGGTAGAAGAAGATGATTCTCCCCTCATACTATAGTTATATGACATAAACATAATCAACACAATAATAAGACATTAACAATGTTGGATTACTGAGACGGGGGGTGAATCAGTGATGAGAAATTATACCAATTATTAATCCTTTAAACCACAATGTATATTATTTTACTTATTCAACCATGTTAATCTGTTCATCATCAATATATCGTTGTATCATAAGAATTATCATTCATCTGTGCATAATAAACAATAACAAACACATCCACACAATGCACAATACACCGATATTTACGTGGAAACCCAATGCGGGAGAAAACCATAGAGTGTTTTTGTTGTATGTCAATAATTACATTCAAGGAAGAACCAACTTCCAATTCTCCAGCTACAACTGTAAAGAGGCTTTGACCCCCTAGTTTCTCAGGCTACAACCCGAGGGAAGCTCTGACTCCCCAATACTCTAGCTACAACCAGAAGGAGGCTAAAACCCCCTATGTTCTCCGGCTACAACCAAAAGGTGGCTAAAACCACCTATCCTTGCCCCATCCAACCACTCTAAAATATAAGTAGAATGATGGAACCACTGTCACAATATCATTGTGAGATATACTTTTGTAAACTTGTACCAATCTATGCCACTAACCTGTAATCAACATGTTCCATTGTCTTGTAACCGACCTATACATGTGCCTTTTGTGTACCAACAAAACTAAATACACCAACAACATGTACCAATACTCTTCTCAATATATCATATATGATAACATATATCTCATACCCAAAATCACAAGAATATCACTCAAACCATGTGCCAACAATACACATCAATCATGTACATCAACCATATACATCAACACTATACAAAGATGACCAACAACATGTACCAATCATGTATCAACAAAAAACTAAACCATGTCTCAACAAGATGTATGAATATCACCATGTACTTCAAGTATGTATCTCATCCATGTACCCAATCATATACATCTACCATATACTAATAACATACACCAAGATAACCAATAAGATACCTCTAGCAATGTACCACACTCTCCATAAATAAAATACCATAAATCCTCACATCAACCATGTGCCACAACCTCATTGTTATACAACCTCTATCTGCACCAATAACTTCAACAACATAACTCAATCAAAATCCCTCAAACATGAACCAATATTAAACTTCAATAGATCTGCCTCAGATCAAATCTATAGTAATCCCTAAAATTCCAAGAGGGAATCCAACATATTTATAAGGAAAACCCTCAACGATATTCCTAGATTCAACACTACACATATGAAAACCATACATTTTTCTTCTTTTAGTGTTCTGCTACCGTAGTTTTGTTGTCGCGATTTTGTTACCACGATTTTTATGGGACACTTTTTTTGCCGTGATTTTCTGCCACACTTTTTCTACAGCACTTTTTCTTCCACGATTTGTCTGTCACACTTTTCTTATTGCGATTTTTTTTCCACACTTTTTCTACTGCGATTTTTTTCACACACTTTTCCTACCACGATTTTTCTACCGCACTTTTTCTACAACATTTTTCCTGCCCCAATTTTTCTTCCACACTTTTTCTCTATCAATAATACCTACCCAAATAACCTTTCACAAAATAAATATTCAATAATATTCAATAGCTTCAATAGATACAAATGAGAGAGGCTTGTCCTTTCCTTTATACTCTTCATGTCTTCCTCTAGAAGTTTCCTTGCAACAACTTTAACTCTTTCTCCACTTAACTTAACCACATTCCACAAATAGTAAGTTCTCCACTCATAGTTGCAACTAACTTTATTATTTAATTAATTTCTTTTACAACCACTTTGACTTATCCATAAATAGTAAACTCTCCATTTCTTGTTGCAACCACTTTATTATTTAAATAATTTCTCTTTGCAACCACTTTGACTACTTTATTATTTAAATAATTTATCTTTACTCGCAACTTCTTGTTGCAGCTAACTTTTCTATAATTAGTCAATTCATAACTTATTTTCCCTTAACTAACTTCTTGTTGCAACCACTTTATTATTTAATTTATTTCTTGGTCAACCACTTTGACTATTCAATATTCTCATCACAACTACTTTACCATAATTACCAAACTCACAACTTCTTGTTACAACTAATTTATTTTTAATTATTTTCTTAATGCAACAACTATACCCATGATTAACTACTAGTTACAATCAATTTGAATGATACACTTCTTCTAGGAGCTTCTAGAATAATTGATTTATTTGACCTTCTAGGGGATTCTAGATAACTCCTGAGGGTTCTCCAACTTCATATGGCCATAAATCTCTAACCGTGAGGATTTATGTGATGTTCCACATTTCACTGGAAATTGCATGGCATATATTATCCATCTAAAATAGTCTTACCTGTAAATTCACTGATATCCATACATCAAATAGACTCAAATCCTTTACCCATGCCTTTATGCTACCAAAATTCGTTACCGGACTTCTCCAAGGGTTGATATCAATCACTAAGGTTTGACATCAATCTACAATATCACTCTCCAAGGGTTGACATCAATGACAACCAACATTCAAGACCAATTGTCCATCAACCTGAGCCAATTTTCTGGCAATCTCCCCCTTTAGAATTGATGGCAACACTTAGTCATGATAACATTCATGATTATACTCATCATCAATGTTTCTATCTCTACCCCTTTGACAACAATGGAAAAGGGTATCTCCCTTTGGGGTTGCTCCCCCTAACTGAACTCTCCTTGGGGATACTCCCCCTGACTAAATTCCTTTGATATGTCTTTGTGTATATAATCCTCTGAATACTCTCTCTCTACCTGCTTTGAATATTGAACTTTCTCTAATACCAATAGTTGGATTATTGAGAGGGGGATTGAATCAATAATGAGCAATTATACCAATTATTAATACTTTCAACCAAAATTCATATGCTTTTACTTATTCAACCATGTTCATATGTTCATCATCAATATCTTACTGTATCATAATCATTAAAATTCATCAGTACATAATAAACAATAACAAACACAACCACACAATGCATAATACACCAATATTTATGTGGAAACCCAATGCAGGAGAAAACCATTGAATGCTTTTATTATATGTCAAGAATTACATTCAAGGAAACACCAACTTCCAATTCTCCAACTACAACTAGAAGGAGGCTCCTACCCCCTAGTTTCTCAGGCTACAACCTGAGGGAAGATCCAACTCCCCAATTCTCTAACTACAACTAGAAGGAGGCTACAGCCCCCTATGTTCTCCGGCTACAACCGGAAGGTGTCTACAACCACCTATCCTTGCCCCATCCAACCACCTTGAAATATAAGTAGAATGATGGAACCACCGTCACACTGTCATTGTGAAATATACTATTGTAAATGTTAATATTATGGTAGTTGCGAGAGGTATTAACCTCCACGTGTAACCCTAAAAAAAATAGAATATTCTGGGAAGCAAGAAGAAACCCTAAAGCATTAGACATAACCCTAGAAGACAAGTCGACTAAAGGAAATATTTAATATTGAGTGTTTAGCCTCCAGAATGAGAAGTCTGTCCAGAAAACTAAGGAGAAACAGTATAAATACAGGATGCCAGATCTCATTTCGTACATACAGCTGGCAACTACATAAATGTAAGAGTGCGCACTGTAGAAACTGGGTAACTGTGCAAGTCTGGAGAGCAGTTGCAGTTGCAGCAACTACAACCTGTATTCTCGATTTAGGCTTTGACTTTATATTGGTTTTAGTTTGGAATTTCTACATTGTGTGCTAGCTCTGGAGAGAGGTACACTACATTGATTGGCTATTAGGCTTAGGGTTTGCTTCTGGAATCATTCTTTGTCAAGGTAAGGGTTCTTGGGGGTGGCTTCGGCCTATGGTTGGGTGAAAATATTGCTATATTTTCTATGGTTATACGAGCACATATATTATTTCTAACAGGTTATGGGCCCACACTATCTTTAGATAGTCTAACCACTCGAAGATAGATTGGGAGGATTTGCTCAGTTATAGTTGCAGTTGCAGTCAGTTTTTGCTGCAGCAACGAAACCCTAACCCTCTTTTTGAGGCACCTTAAGTAAAGAGATTCACCTAATTTCTGGATAGCCTAGTACACCCTAACCTAGTGCACCTCCTAGTACTCTCAACAAGCTAAGACACCAAGTTTGAGTTTTTGGTCAAAGTCAAAGGTTGACCAAGTCAAAGTAGTCATGACTTACTCTATGAAGTCATAAAAGAAGCTATAAGGGGATTCTAACTTCAGAGCATGGAAGAGAAGGATTCATCTCATCCTTGCCAAGAATAAAGTGTTGGGTATCATGAAAGGAAAGATCTTGGAACCACAGTTTGAAGAAGGAAAAGAGAATGAACCTCAGAACGTTGCAATTATGGAGAAATTTAAGGGCAATGACATTAATGTCGTGAGTATCATAGTGGACTCTATAAAATACCACTTGATACCCTACATATCCCATCTTGACTGATCTAAGAAGATGTACGATGCCCTAACTAACCTCTTCTCAGTCAGAAACATTGGACAAGTAATGAGTCTAAAGAATGAGCTCCATGACATGAAAATGAATGATGATGACAGCATAACAACATACTTTGTGTGAATCTCTCCGTTAAGATATCAACTACAAGTTATTGAAGAAATAATTTCAGAGAAGGAGCTGGTCAATATAGTACTCAATGGTCTTCCCAAGACATGGGATGCATTTTTCGCAAGCATGAACACAAGGAAGGAGTATCCCACATTTGAAGAACTTTAGACTTGTTGTGCACAAGAATAATCAAGGATTAGCGCAAAAGATAAATTCCAAAGGAAAGATAATTATCAAGCCTACACAACAAATTTCAAGAAATTCAGGAATAAGAAAAAGTTTGACTCAAGGAAGAAACCAAATCGAGAGAAAGATATGTCAAAAATACAATGCTTCAATTGTCTAAAATATGGTCACTACAAGAATCATTTTCCCAAGTTAAAGAAAAGGAAAGAAACACATGAAGCATCAGTTGTCGAAGAAAGGGAACCCTCAAAGAAGGCCAAGCAGGATAAAACTGACTTTTTCTTCTAAAGACAAGGTAACAATATTCTTCAAAGTTCTTGTACATACCACATTTACATAGTTTTTGTACATATCATGCATATCTATTTCTTAGAAGATAAGATGTTCAAGTGAAACAATACTTATGGAAGAATAACAAGATAAGGATTGTTATCACGATGACTACAAGTCAAGCAATACACATGAAAAGATGAAGTACGTTGACAATCCTTGGTAACAATTCCTATGGAAACTATTACATAAGTAACTATTGCAAGATAAGCCGAAATCAGAATCAAACTTGAAGAAACCTAGAAGAAGTAAAAATAGAAAGAAGTTGGCAACCAAGAGGAAATTAGAAAAAGACTTGTGACACTTTGCAGAAGGCAATAAGGGTGCAGACGAAAGTGTGGACTCTCTTAGATGGAGGGAGATCATTATATAATTACAAAAGAAGAGCATGCATTCATGCATGAAGAAAGGATTAGAAGGGAACTAATCCTAAATGATATGATCCATCGAGGATTATTAAGTATCTGTCCATGTTCCAATTGAAAGTAGCAGCCATGATAAACAATACGTGTTCAGTTTGAATCTAGAAGAAGTCTTCTTTGAAAAGAAGCCTTAAAGTATCCTTGGTTGTCCATCTACATCCATGATCCTATGATGAAAGGAAGAAGTTGGAATCTTCAGGGCATGGAATATATAGAAGACTCCATGGACCCAAGAGCTAAAGTGAAACATGAGAAAGCACATGAAGATTCCAAGAAAGAAAAAAAAGCCAAAACAAACAGTTATTATACTGAGAATCACAAGACTACCAGCTTGGTTTGAGCCCACTAGAAGCAATCAAGCAT
The DNA here is from genome assembly GCA_000966675.3 of Picea glauca. Taxonomy (NCBI): domain Eukaryota; kingdom Viridiplantae; phylum Streptophyta; class Pinopsida; order Pinales; family Pinaceae; genus Picea; species Picea glauca. Next base: position 615,150 of record JZKD02S1823746.1, read on the forward strand.
AATTAATGAAAGATATGATGAATAATAATATATGTGAAAAAGGATTATGAATGGAAGCATTGCGATATTCAGAACTAGAGGTTCTTCCAGAAGGAGGAGAATACTATGATAACAACTTGTTCCCGTAAACTAGATATACCTCTATCTGAGCTATTATATCTCTTGCAGTATCCATGGATTGAAGTTTACATCAGTTGGTTGTAAAATATTTTTCTTGCCAATAAGAGCATTTGAGGAAGAAGCTTACGTAGAGAAATCTCAAGGTTTTGAGGTATACCAAAAAGAGACCCATATATACAGATATAAGAAGACCTTGTATGGATTCAAATGACTTGATGCAGAGTATCTTATATACAACAGAAGCGTGGTGAAAACTTTCTATGACAGAAATAGTGTATCAGAACAGTTACTCAGAAGTTTGGGATGATGGATTGCTAATCCATGGAAAACTCTCATGATGACATAAGAATTTCTACTTGGATATGTTTCAGTTTGAGCCTTGCCATGATCTCATGAGATATCTGGAAACATAGGTGTTGAATTCGACCATTGTAATGATCAGACATATATGAAGCATTCAGAGAAAACCAGTGTTCCATAACAGACTAAAGTACATTGATATCAAGCATTACATTCTTTGTGATGAAGTCCAGAAAAGAGAAGTGGTTCTCCAATATATCTCCACAGATGAGAAGATAGCAGATATCTTGGTAAATCCTATGTCCAAGATGAAACATTTGCATACGTTAGAGACAACCTGGAGCTCATGGAGACGATTTCCTTATTGAAAAAGGAAAAGATTACTCCCAGGTTGGGAGGGAGCACTGATGTGTTACTAATTTCTGGGCAGTCATTTTTCGGTTCGAAAAATGGTCCAGGATGAGTAGTTCCTTTCCAGTTCGAAAAGTGGTTTGATATTTTTTACGAACAGGCATTTTCTAGTTTGGAAAATGGTTTAGATCGGACAATCATTTTTCGTAATGAAAATGGTTTGATAGATTGTTGATGTACCATAGACAACGATTCCCCTTGTGGCTAGTGTGGGGGAATGGTCCAGGACAGTCATTCTTCTTGGAAGTCACTCTCAGTAGTGGTCAACTAGAATGGTTCACCTCGCTAGGTAGTCATTATTTCCAAGTTCACAGTCGTGCACAGTTTCGAAGAATTGTTTGTTTTGGAGGTTGGTGCAGGACAGTCATTTCCATTAGGAAATTGTCCAGGCAATCATTCCCTAGGGCAGACTCATTCTATCCATGTGGCACTATGTTTAGTGCCAGAGGAATAGCCCAATTAGGTGAATGGTCCAGGTTCAACAATAAATGACAAGCATTCCCTAGGGAAGACTCATTCTCTCTAGGTTACACTATGATTAGTGCCGAAGGAATGGCCTAGTTAGGTGAATGGTCCAGGCTAAAAAATCAGGGACAATTATTCTTCTGTGCTTGAGAAGAATAGTCTAGATAGCCCATGGCTGATGTGTTACTTTCCAAGGGTAGATGTTTTTCCAGATCTTATAGACGTGAGAGGAAGAATGGCCTACATAACTCAGTTTACATCATGATATGTTTTCTATGAAAATTGATATCAGATGATATGATTGTTTTGGAGACTGTATGTCTCTAGAAAATATATGTATGCTACTATGGTGGATGTGTTCCACTGGCTTTGACTATGTGTCATTGATTAAGTAGTCGTGTGCTACTTGGTGTGGTTATGTACCACTGGATAGTAGTTGTGTACTATTATGGATAGACACAATTGTGTTATATTGAATGCCATTGTTCTGATTGCCATGTAGACTATTAGTAGTGTTGAAAATGATTATCAACTATATGGATAGTCAGTGTGCTCATGGACAGACATTCTCCAGGCGGAGAATGGTCCAAATAGAACAGATTGTTGGTGGACAGGTATTCTTTTTATGGAGAATAGTCCAGGTTGACAATTTTTTGACATGTCATGGACTAGTATTTTCCTACGGCACAGATTGTGGCCCGATTAGGAAACTGGTTCAGAAATGATAATTTCTAAGGCATACAGGTTGAGACAGATCTCTATGGTACATATGACCCACTTATAAAATAGTCCTAGACTGACATTCCTATAGGAATGGTCTCTGTAGGCCATGGCGTATATTTTAGCATATGTTGGGACAATCATTCTTCTAGGATATATGTCCGGATTAGAAGAATGGTCCTTGTATCACTCTAAGGAGTGAGTGACTTATTTAACATCATGCCTGATTACTCAGATGGAGTATGAATTTGATAGATGATGCAGTTGATTCTATTAGATGATACTAATAGTGATGATGGTGCTCGTGATCTAATCATGAGATATCATGTATGGCTATGATGATGCTACCGGTTGAATGGTATGTTTGTGCTCAAGACCATTTCCTTCAATACCTCCATAGATAGGAGGGAGTGTTGATATTATGGTAGCTGCAGGAGGTATTAACCTCCATGTGTAACCCTGAAAAGAATAGAATATTACAAGAAGCAAGAAGAAACCTTAAATCATTGAACATAACCCTAGAAGACAAGTCAGCTAAAGGAAATATTTAATATTGAGTGTTTAGCCTCCAAAATGAGAAGTCGGCCCAGACAGCTAAGGAGAAGCAATATAAATATAGGATTCCAGATCTCATTTGGTAAATACAGCTCACAACTTCAAAAATGTAAGAGTGTGCACTGCAGAAACTGGGTAAGTGCGCAAGTCTAGAGATTAGCTCCAGTTGCAGCTACTACAACCTGTATTCTTAGTTTAGGCTTGGAATTTCTATTGGTTATGGTTTGGATTTTCTGCCTTTTGTGATATCTCTGGAGAGAGGTATGCTACATTGGTTGGCTATTAGGCCTAGGGTTTTCTTCTGGAATCATTCTCTGTCAAGGTTAAGGTGCTCGGGGGTGGCTTCAGCCTATGGTTGGGTGACAATATTGCTATATTGTCTATGGTTAAATGAGAACATCTATTATTTATAACAATAAAATTGTACCAGTCTGTGACACTGACCTATAATCAGCATGTGCCACTGTCTTGTAACCAACCTGTGCATGTGTCTTTACTGTACCAACAAAACTAAATACATCAACAACATGTACCAATACTCTCCTCAATATATCAGGTCTGATAACATAGATCTCATACCCAAAATCACAAGAACATCACTCAAACCATGTGACAACAATGCACATCAATCATGTACATCAACCATGTACATCAACACTATACAAAGATAACCAACAACATGTACCAATCATGTATCAACAACAAACCAAACTATGTCTCAACAAGTAGTATCAATATCACCATGTACTTCAAGTATGTATCTAATCCATGTACCCAATCATATACATCTACCATATACTAATAACATACACCAAGCTAACCAATAAGATACCTCTAGCAATGCACCACACTCTCCATAAATAAAATACCATAAATCCTCACATCAACCATGTGCCACAACCTCATTGTTATACAACCTCTATCTATACCAGTAACTTCAGCAACATAACTTAACCAAAATCCCTCAAACATGAAGCAATACTAAACTTCAATAGATCTGTCTCAGATCAACTCTACAGTAAGACCTAAACTTCCAAGAGGGAATCCAACATATTTATAAGGAAAACCCTCAACAATATTCCTAGATTCAACACTACACATATGAAAGCCATACATTTTTCTTGTTGTAGTGTTCTGCTACCGCGGTTTTGTTGTCGCGATTTTGCTGCCACGATTTTTCTGCCACACTTTTTCTGCCACATTTTTCTTGCCGTTATTTTTCTGCCACACTTTTTCTACCGCACTTTTCCTGCCACGACTTGTCTGCTCCACTTTTCCTACTGTGATATTTTTCCGCACTTTTTCTGCTATGATTTTTCTGCCGCATTTTTCCTAACACGATTTTTCTGCCGCACTTTTTCTACCACACTTTTCCTTCTGCAATTTTTCTGCCACACTTTTTCTCTATCAATAATACCTACCCAAATAACCTTTCATAAAATAGATATTCAATGATATTCAATAGGTTCAATAGAGACAAATGAAAGAGGCTTGTCCTTTCCTTTATACTCTTCATGTCTTCCTCTAGGAGTTTCCTTGCAACAACTTTACCTCTTCCTCCACTTAACTTAACCATTTTCCACAAATAGTAAGTTCTTCACTCATAGTTGCAACTTACTTTATTATTTAATTAATTTCTTTTGCAACCACTTTGAATTATCCATAAATAGTAAACTCACCACTTCTTGTTGCAACCACTTTATTATTTAAATAATTTATCTTTGCAACCACTTTGACTGCTTTATTATTTAAATAATTTATCTTTACTCACAACTTCTCGTTGCAACTAACTTTTCTATAATTAGTCATTTCATAACTAATTTTCTCTTAACTAACTTCTTTTTGGAACCACTTTATTATTTAATTTATTTCTTGTTCAACCACTTTGACTATTCAATATTCTCATCATAACTACTTTACCATAATTACCAAACTCACAACTTCTTGTTGCAACTAATTTATTTTTAATTATTTTCTTAATGAAACAACTATACCCATGATTAACTACTAGTTACCATCAATTTGAATGATACGCTTCTTCTAGGAGCTTCTAGAATAATTGATTTCTTTGACCTTCTAGGGGCTTCTAGATAACTCATGAGGGTTCTCCAACTTCATATGGCCATAACTCTCTAACCGTGAGCATTTATGTGACATTCCACATATCACTGGAAATTGCATGAAATATATTATACATCTAAAATAGTCTTACCTGTAAAATCACTCATATCCATACATCAAATAGACTCGGGTCCTTTACCCATGCCTTTGTGCTACTAGAATTCGTTACCAGACTTCTCCAAGGGTTGATATCAATCACTAAGGGTTGACATCAATCTACAATATCACTCTCCAAGGGTTGAAATCAATGACACCCAACATTCCAGACCAATTGTCCATCAACCTGAGCCAATTGTCTGACAATATCCCCCTTTAGCATTGATGGAAACACCAACATTGATGGCAACACTTAGTCATGATAACATTCATGCTTATACTCCTCATCAATGTTTCTATATTTACCCCTTTGACATCAATGGAAAAGGGTATCTCCCTTTGGGGTTGCTCCCTCTGACTAAACTCTACTTGGGGCTACTCCGCCTATCTAAATTACTCTGATATGTCTTTGTGTTTCTAATCCTTTGAATACTCTCTCTCCCTTCATATGAATAATATCCCCCCCTTTGACAAATGGTATGACTTTGATGCAACATTGAAGTCATATTGTTCATTCTTCCCTTCTGACAATCACTCCTTCTGGAAACATGCCTCTGTCCTCTCTCTCCAAGCATCTAACTCTCTATCCAAAATTTGATGAATCTCTTCCCTTGGAATCATACCTCTATTCTTACTTCTCTATCTGAAAAAATCTTTGAACGATATTTCTACCTATCTTTTTGGTTATGTTTTTCTTTCTTGACTTCTCTACAATATGTTGTGTAGAAAAAACATAAGTCTTCTTGTACCTGCTGCCTTTTGGAGTTATTGTCCATTGGTGCTTCCTTGTGTAATCAACTGACATATATAAAACAAAATTCAAGAATAAGCATTCAAATATTCCTGTGTAATTATCATCCGTTGTGATAATGTTCCTTTGTCTTTGAACCACTCTCTGAACCAATCTATAAATCCATGCTCTCGTCCACCGTCATATATCTGTCCAAACATACTAAGTGTTCTTATGAATCCATCTTTTTCCATACTGTGCAATATTCTTCTACACAATTGTCCATAATGTTGACCCATCTTTCATTGTACTATCATGAACTATTCACTACTACAACTGATCAATATATCATATTGTACTTCTACTCACTGATTTCTCTAAATTTGTCTACTCAAACTCTACAAGCTGCTCGAATGATGGTTCTCTAGTATGTCTCAACTACCACATAGACTCCCCCTATCTAATATTCATATTACCTGGTATTCTCTAAGCCATATGGATTAGAACAATTCTTACTATGATGCAGAGTCGTCATCATATTCATCGGTATATTGATCATCTCTCTGAACTCTGACTTCTTTCTTTCTATCTGTGGATTCATCTTTCGCTACAATACTTGAAAGTACAATCTCTTGAACCTGTTCCTTATTTGCATGTCCTTCTTTTCTTTCATTTCTTTTCCAAACCTTTTTGTATATGACATCTTCCTTTTTCTTGTAGATTTGTCTTCATCTCGTTTTATTTCCAATCTCGTGATCTCTGGGACCTAGTCTTTGTTCACATGTTCTTCATGTTTTCTTATCCATACTTTATTATATTTGATATCAATGTTCTCTTTCATGGAAGTATCGTTCACACTTCTACAATCACAAGTTATGTGTCCATAGTTCTGACATTTGTAACATTCAATGTTACATGGGGCCACATAAACATTTCTTGCTTAAACATTTATTTTATAATCCCTGCAATCTATAACCTTATGTCCAAAGTTAGTACAATAAAAACAATTACCATAAAATAAATTTATATACCTGGGAGTGAATAATATTCTTTGTGGTGTAGTCCTTCTGAATCCCTGCCTTGGTTGATCATGATCATGATTGAATCTTCTTTGTGGCTTGAACATGGATGGTCTTCTTGAAGATGTATCTTTATTAGTTTTCTTAGATTTTGTTTGACCATGATTCCTTCCTTTGAGTACTTCTGCATAACTCTTGCTATTTTCTTCATTCTTTTTTTCTAGCAACCTAGAGTGCTTCTCTTCATTCTCTACAACTGATGCAAATGTTTCTGTCTCTTCAACATTCTTGTTGAGCTTAATGATTTTACTTCTCAATGTGACAACTTCTTCTTCAAGCTTCTCAAACTGTTCTTATTTCTTCATTTTCTGAGACTTCATGACTTCTTTTGTTCTCCTCACTTCTTCAAGATAGATTTTTAATGTGATTATTTCTTCTTCAAGTCCTTTCTCTTCTTGAGCAAAATGTTCCTCAAGCTAGTTTAGATCTTTAGTTATTTCCTTAAGATGATATGTAAATATCTTCTCTTTCGTTTCTTCTTCTTCCTTCTGTGCTTCTATGTTGGCTTCCAAATACTGCTTTTGATCTTCAATATTTTCTTCAATCTTTCTGGATTCTTCTAGCTGAGTTCTTAAGTTCTCGATGACCTATTAGGATTCTTCAAAAATGTGAACACTTTCCTTTTGTTTCATCAATTATTTCTTGAGTGAATTTTTGTCTTCTCTTTCTTTTCTTAGTTCATCTAAAGCACTGATCAACTCTTCTTCATAATTGTCTTCTATTTCAATTAGTTTTTCTATCTCATTTATTTAATGGCATTTCATTTCAAGATGTTTGTGTTTTTCACAATTAAAGAAAAACAACATACTTTTTTTGATTATGTACTCTTCATCTTCTGAATCTGTTTGACATGATGAACATCTTTCTTCTTGATCTATACCTGCATCTTCTTTGAAATTCTCTAACTCTGTGATGGGTGAAGAATATATATTATGTAACTTATCCCAAATTTCTTTAGTTGATGAACATTTACCCACTTTGTCCTTTACTAAATCATATAGTCCTTCCAAAATGGAATCCATTGCAATTTTGTTATTTCGTTCTAGTTCCTTCTTTGTTATAGTATTTTCCCTTTTTGAACTATCATATCTTGAAACAACTGATTTCCAAATATCATACCCATGTGCCTATAAAAATACTTTCGTCCTTTCGCTCCATATCTCATACTTTAAACCATTCTAACCATTAAAAAATGGTAATCCATTCTCAGAATAATCCACGATCTCCTTCCAGTGGTTAAACTTTTTCTTGAAGGAACCTGCTCTAATACCAATAGTTGGATTATTGAGAGGGGGGTTGAATCAATAATGAACAATTATACCAATTATTAATAATTTAAACCAAAATTCATATGCTTTTACTTATTCAACCATGTTCATATGTTCATCATCAATATCTTACTATATCATAAGAATTAACATTCATCAGTACATAATAAACAATAGCAAACACATCCCCACAATGCACAATACACCAATATTTATGTGAAAACCCAATGCGGGAGAAAACCATTGAATTCTTTTATTATATGTCAAGAATTACATTAAAGGAAACACCAACTTCCAATTCTCCAGCTACAACTAGAAGGAGGCTCCAACCCCCTAGTTTCTTAGGCTACAACCTGAGGGAATATCCAACTTCTCAATTCTCTAACTACAACTAGAAGGAGGCTACAACACCATGTGTTCTCCGGCTACAACCGAAAGGTGGCTACAACCACCTATCCTTGCCCCATCTAACTGCCTTGAAATATAAGTAGAATGATGGAACCACTGTCACACTGTCACCATGATATATACTATTGTAAATGTTGATATTATGGTAGTTGCAGGATGTATTAACCTTCACATGTAACCCTAAAAAGAATAGAATATTCTGGGAAGCAAGAAGAAACCCTAAAGCATTGGACATAACCCTAGAAGACAAGTCAACTAAAGGAAATATTTAATATTGAGTGTTTAGCCTCCAGAATGAGAAGTCTTCCCAGACAACTAAGGAGAAACAATATAAATGCAGGACGCCAGATCTCATTTGGTACATACAACTCGCAACTGTGGAAATGTAAGAGTGCGCATTGTAGAAAACTGGGTAAGTGCACAAATCTGGAGAGTAGTTGCAGTTGCATTTGCAGCTACTGCAACCTGTATTCTCAGTTTAGGCTTGGATTTTCTATTGGTTATAGTTTGGACATTTTCCCTTGTTTGATAGCTATGGAGAGAGGTACACTACATTGATTGGCTATTAGGCCTAGGGTTTACTTCTGAAATCATTCTCTGTCAAGGTTAGGGTGCTCGAGGGTGGCTTTAGCCTATGGTTGGGTGAAAATATTGTTATATTTTCTATGGTTAAATGAGCAAATATATTATTTCTAACAGCTTATGGTTCCACACTATCTTTGGATAGTTTTACCACTAGAAGATATATTGGGAGGATTTCCTCAGTTACAATTGCATTTGTAGTCAGTTTTTGTTGCAACAATGAAATCCTAACTCTCTTGTTGAGGCACCTTAAGTAAAGATATTCACCTAATTTCTGGATAGCCTAGTGCACCCTAACCGAGTGCACCGCCTAGTACTCTCAGCAAGCTAAGACACCAATTTTGATTTTTTGGTCAAATTCAAAGGTTGACCAAGTCAAAGTCAAAGGTTGACCAAGTCAAAGCAGTCATGACTTACTCTATGCAGTCATAAAAGAAGTTAGAAGGGGCTTCTATATTCAGAGCATGGAAGACAAGGATTGATCTCATCCTTGCCAAGAATAAAGTGTTGGATATCGTGAAAGGAAAGATCTTGGAACCACAGTTTGAAGAAGGAAAAGAGAAGGAACCTCAAAACATTGAAATTATGGAGAAATTCAAAGATAGTGACATCAATGCCATGAGTATCATAGTGGGATCTGTAAAATACTACTTGATACCCTACATATCCCATCTTGACTTATCTAATAATATGTATGATTCCATAACTAACCTCTTCTCAGTCAGAAACATTGGACAAGTAATGAGTTTGAAGAATGAGCTCATGGCATGAAAATGAATGATGATGGCATCATAACAACATACTTTGTGAGAATCTCTTAGTTAATAGATCAAATACAAGTTATTGAAGAAATAATTTCAAAGAATGAACTGGTAAATATAGTACTCAATGGTCTTCCCAATACATGGGATGCATTTTCTGCAATCATGAACACAAGGAAGGAGTATCCCACATTTGAATAACTTTAGACTTGTTGTGCACAAGAAGAATCGAGGATTAGCACAAAAGATAAATTTCAAAGTAAAGATGATTATCAAGCCTACACAACAAATTTCAAGAAATTCAGGAATAAGAAAAAGTTTGACTCAAGGAAGAAACCAAATCAAGAGAAAGATATGTCAAAAATACAATGCTTCAATTGTTGAAAATATGGTCACTACAAGAATCATTTTCCCAAGTTAAAGAAAAGGAATGAAACACACAAAGCATCAGTTTCCGAAGAAAGGGAACCCTCAAAGAAGGCCAAATAGGATAAAACCGACTTCTTCTTCTAAAAACAAGGAAACAATATTCTTCAAAGTTCTTGTGCATACCATGTTTACATAGTTTTTGTACATATCATTCAAATCTATTTATTAGAAGATAAGATGTTCAAGTGAAAGAATACTTATGGAAGAATAACAAGATAAGGATTGCTATCACGATGACTACAAGTCAAGAAATACACATGAAAATATGAAGTACATTGACAATCCTTGGTAACAATTCCTATGGAAGCTATTACATAAGTAACAGTTGCAAGATAAGTCAAAATCAGAATCAAACTTGAAGAAACCTAGAAGAAGTAAAAATAGAAAGAAGTCGGAAACCAAGAGGAAATTAGAAAAAGACTCGTGACACTTTGCAGAAGGTAATAAGGATGCAGATGGAAGTGTGGACTCTCTTAGATGGAGGGATTTGATTATATAATTCCAAAATAAGAGCATGCATTCATGCATGAAGCAAGGAATAGGAGTGAGATAATCCTAAATGATATGATCCATCGAGGATTATTAAGTATCTTTCCATGTTCCAATTGAAAGTAGTAGCCATGATAAGCAGTACGTGTTCAGTTTGAATCTAGAAGAAGTCTTCTTCGAAAATAATCCTTAAAGTATCCTTGGTTGTCCATCTACATCCATGATCCTATGATGAAAGGAAGAAGTTGGAATCTTCAAGGCATGGAATATATAGAAGACTCCATGGACCAAAGAGCTAAAGTGAAACATGAGGAAGAACATGAATATTCCAAGAAATAAAGAAAAGCCAAACCAACCAGTTATTATACTGAGAATCACAAGACTACCAGCTTGGTTTGAACCCACCAGAAGCAATCAAGCAAAAGTAATGGAATATATGATGAATAATAATATATTGGAAAAAGGATTATGAATGGAAGCATTGCGAGATTCAAAAATAGAGGTTCTTCCAGAAGGAGGAGAAGACTATGATAACAACTTGTTCCTGTAAACTAGATATACCTCTATTTGAGCTATTATATCTCTTGCAATATCCATGGATTGAAGTTTACATCAGTTGGTTGTAAAATATTGTTCTTCCCAATAAGAGAATTTGAGGAAGAAGATTATGTAAAGCAATCCCAAGTTTTGATGTATACCAAAAAGAGACCCATATATACAGCTATAAGAAGACCTTGTATGGATTCAAACGACTTGATGCAGAGTATCTCATATACAACAGAAGCGTGGTGAAAATTTTCTATGACAGAAATAGTGTATCAGAATAGTTACTCAGAAGTTTGGGATGATGGATTGCTAATCCATGGAAACTCTCATGATGACATAAGAAGTGTTACTTGGATATGTTTCAGTTTGAGCCTTGCCACGATATCATGAGCTAGCAGGAAGCATAAGTGTTGAATTTGACCATTGTAATAATCAGAGCTATATGAAGCATTCAGAGAAAACCAATGTTCCATAACAGACCAAAGTACATTGAGATCAAGCATTACATTCTATGTGATAAAGTCTAGAAAAGAGAAGTGGTTTGCCAATATATCTCCACAGATGAGAAGAGAGCAGATATCTTGGTAAATCCTCTATCCAAGATAAAACATTTTCATACGTTAGAGACAAGTTGGAGCTCATGGAGACGATTTCTTTATTCAAAAAGGAAAATATTACTCCCAGGTTGGGAGGGAGCACTGATGTGTTACTAATTTACGGACAATCATTTTTTGGTTCAAAAAATGGTCTAGGATGAGCAGTTCCTTTCCAGTTCGGAAAGTGGTTTGATATTTTTGATGAACATGAATTTTCTAGTTTGGAAAATGGTCTAGATCAGACAGTCATTTTCGTAATGAAAATGGTTCGATAGATTGTTGATGTACCATAGACAGCGATTCCCCTTGTGGCTAGTGTGGGGGAATGGTCTAGGACAATCATTCTTCCTGGAAGTCACTCTCAGTAGTGGTCAACTAGAATGGTTCGCCTCGCTAGGTAGTCATTCTTTCAAAGTTCACAGCCGTGAGCAGTTTCGAAGAATTTTTTGTTTTGGAGGTTGGTGCAGGACAGTCATTTCTATTAGGAAATGGTCCAGATAGTCATTCCCTAGGGTAGACTCATTCCATCCAGGTGGCACTATGTTTAGTGCTGGAGGAATGGATCAATTAGGTGAATGGTCCAGTTTCAACAATCAACAACAAGCATTCCCTAGGGAAGACTCATTCTCTATAGGTTACACTATGATTAGTGTCGGAGGAATGACCTAGTTAGGTGAATGGTTCAGGCTCAGAAATCAATGACGATTATTCTTCTATGCTTGAGAAGAATATTTAAGATAGCCCATGGCTGATGTTTTACTTTATGAGGGTAGATGATCTTCCATATATCACATACATGAGTGGAAGAATGGCCTAGATAACTCAGTTTATATCATGATATTTTCTCTATGCAAGTTGATATTAGATGATATTATTTCTTTGGAGACTGTATGTCTCTAGAAAATATATGTATGCTACTATGGTGGATGTGTTCCACTGTCTTTCACTATGTGTCACTAATTAAGTAGTCGTGTGCTACTTGGTGTGGTTGTCTACCACTGGATAGTAGTTGTGTACTACTATGGATAGACACAATTGTGTTATATTGAATGTCATTGTTTTGATTTCCATGTAGACTATCAATAGTGTTGAAAATGATTATCAGCTAGATGGATAGTCAGTGTGCTCGTGGACAGACATTCTCTAGGTGGAGAATGGTCTAGATAGAACAGATTGTTGGTGGATAGGTATTCTCTCTATGGAGAATGGTCCAGGTTACAGTTTTTTGACATGTCATGGACTAGTATTTTCCTATGGCACATATTGTGAGCCGATTAGGAAAATGGTTCAGGACCGATAATTTATAAGGCATATAGGTTGAGACAGATCTTTAAGGTACATATGACCCGATTAGAAAATAGTCCTAGATTGACATTTCTATAGGAATGGTCTCTGTAGCCCATGGTGTAGCTTTTAGCATATGTTGGGACAATCATTTTTCTAGGATGTATGTCCAGATTAGAAGAATGGTCCTTGTATCACTCTGAGGAGTGAGTGACTCATTCAACGTCATGCCTGATTACTTAGATGGAGTATGGATTCGAGAGATGATGCAGTTGATGCTATCATATGATATTGATAGTTATGATGGTGCTCGTGATCTAATCATGAGATAGTTTGTATGTCTATGATGATGCTACCGGTTGAATGGTATGTTTGTGCTCAAGACCATTTCCTTCAATACCTCCCTAGCTAGGAGGGAGTGTTTATATTATGGTAGCTATGGGAGGTATTAACCTACACGTGTAACCCTGACAAGAATAGAATATTATGGAAAGCAAGAAGAAACCCTAAAAAATTGGACATAACCCTAGAAGACAAGTCGGCTAAAGGAAATATTTAATATTGAGTGTTTAGCTTCCAGAATGAGAAGTCGGCCTAGACAACTAAGGAGAAACAATATAAATACAGGATGTCATGTCTCATTTGGTACATACAACTCGCAACTGCAGAAATGTAAGAGTGTGCACTGCAGAAACTGGGTAAGTGCGCAAGTCTGGAGAGTAGCTTGTATTCTCAGTTTAGGCTTGGAATTTCTATTAGTTATGGTTTGGAATTTCTACCTTGTGTGCTATCTCTAGAGAGAGGTACGCTACATTGATTGGATATTAGGCCTAGGGTTTTCTTCTGGAATCATTCTCTGTCAAGTTTAAGGTGCTCGGGGGTGGCTTCAACCTATGGTTGGGTGACAATATTGCTATATTGTCTATGGTTAAACGAGCACATCTATTATTTCTAATATTAAATTTGTACCAGTCTGTGCCACTGACCTATAATCAACCTGTTCCACTATCTTGTAACCAACCTGTACATGTGTCTTTCCTGTACCAACAAAACTAAATACACCAACAACATGTACCAATACTCTCCTCAATATATCAGGTCTGATAACATAGATTGTCACTCAAACCATGTGCCAACAATGCACATCCATCATGTACATCAACCATGTACATCAAGACTATAGAAACATAACCAAGAACATGTACCAATCATGTATCAACAAAAAACCAAAATATAACTCAACAAGATGTATCAATATCACCATTTACTTCAATTATGTATCTCATCCATGTACCCAATCATATACATCTACATATACTAATACCATACACCAAGATAACCAACAAGATTCCTCTAGAAATGCACCACACTCTCCATAAATAAAATACCATAAATCCTCACACCAACCATGTGCCACAACCTCATTTTTATATAGCCTCTATTTGTACCAATAACTTCAGCAACATGCCCCAACCAAAATCCCTCAAACATGAACCAATACTAAACTTCAATAGATCTACCTCAAATCAACTCTACAAAAATCCCTAAACTTACAAGAGGGCATCCAACATATTTACAAGGAAAAACCTCAACCAGATTCATAGATTCAACACTACACATATGAAAACCTTACATTTTTCATCTTCTAGTGCTATGTTATCGCAATTTTGCTTCCGCAAATCTATTGCTGTGATTTTTCTGTCATACTTTTTCTTCTGCGGTTTTTCTGCCGCCATTTTTATGCTGCAATTTTCTTGCCGCAATTTTTTTGCCACAATTTTTCTGCCATGCTTTTCTTGCTACAATTTTTCTTCCACTTTTTCTACCACGGTTTTTCTATCACACTTTTTCTGCCTCTTTTTTTCTACCACACTTTTCCTGTCGCGATTTTTCTGCCACATGTTTTTTACCACACTTTTCCTTCCACAATTTTTCTACCACACTTTTCCTCTATCAATAATACCTGCCCAAATAACCTTTCACAAAATATATATACCACACTCTCCATAAATCAAATACCATAAATCCTCACTCAAACCATGTGCCAACAATACACATCAATCATGTACATCAACCATATACATCAACACTATACAAAGATGACCAACAACATGTACCAATCATGTATCAACAAAAAACTAAACCATGTCTCAACAAGATGTATGAATATCACCATGTACTTCAAGTATGTATCTCATCCATGTACCCAATCATATACATCTACCATATACTAATAACATACACCAAGATAACCAATAAGATACCTCTAGCAATGTACCACACTCTCCATAAATAAAATACCATAAATCCTCACATCAACCATGTGCCACAACCTCATTGTTATACAACCTCTATCTGCACCAATAACTTCAACAACATACCTCAACCAAAATTCCTCAAACATGAACCAATACTAAACTTCAGTAGATCTGTCTCAGATCAACTCTACAGTAAGCCCTAAACTTCCAAGAGGGCATCCAACATATTTATAAGGAAAACCCTCAAACAGATTCATAGATTTAACACTACACATATGAAAACCATACATTTTTCTTATTGTAGTGTTATGCTACCGTGTTTCTGTTGATGCGAATCTACTGCTGCAATTTTTCTATCACACTTTTTTTACCGTAGTTTTTCTGACCCAATTTTTATGCCACACTTTTCTTGCCGCGACTTTTATGCCACTCTTTTTCTATCGCACT
>JZKD02S1823758.1:0-21647 GCA_000966675.3 Picea glauca
TGGGCACCCACTTTTTCTCTAGGGAGTTAAATATCAATTTCCTCTGCATCAGTATTTATGGGCCATACTTGGACAGAAAGGAATTTTGGATTTTTATTTTTCATTCCACTCTGATCACTTAGGAACACGTTTTTATTGGAGAGGATCTAAAATTCACATTGGGTGATAGTGAAAAATGGGGTCCCTGTGCTAAAAAAGACACCCTTTCCGAATTTTTCATTCATAAGCTAGATGAGGCTAGTTTGTTTCATTCCTGAACATGCTCCCTTCAATTATTTCCCTCATCCCAAAGGTGGAGAACCCAACCAAATTTGAACAATTCAGTCCCATATCCCTCTGTAATAAAATCTAAGAAATCATATCAAAGATCATCACTCACAAAATAAAAGAACATTTGAGTGATAACATCTCCGAAGAGAAATTTGGGTTCCTTTAGGAAAGGAAAATTCACCAGGAAATTTCCATTTCTCAGGAGGGACTCGACTCTATCCACACTCAAATATAGAAGTATATAACCTACAAAGTAGATATCTCCAAATATTTTGACAGAGTCAACTATATTTATATGAGACTTCTCCTGATTCACCTGAGATTTATTCACTCTTTTTTCACCTGGGTGATGAATTGCATCTCAACCACCTCTTTTTCACCTCTCATAAATGGCTAAACCACCTATTTTTTTTTCCAGATATGAACGAGGGATTCAATATGGATTCCCACTGTCCCCACTAATTTTCTTATTGGTTTCAAAAATCCTCAACAAACTAATCGACAAAGAATCCTCCTCATCCAAAATGAAAGGTATAAATATAAACAATCAAGGTATAAAGGTATATAAAGGTATACATGTATAAATGTCATCCTCATTTTTGTAGATGGGATTATTATTTTATGTGAAGGAAATATCTCCTACATAACATTTCTCAAAGAGACACTCCAATCCTTTTGCATAGCCACAAATATGCAAATCAATACAGAGAAATCTTCTCTATATACTTGGGGTTTGTTAAAAAATGATATTTTTCACATATCTACAATTCTTGACACTCAGGCCAAGACAAATAATGAGGGTATGAAATATTTGGGCTTCACCCTAAAAGAAAACAACTACATCAAAAAGGATTAGATGTGGCTATGTGTTAAAGATGAAAATAGACTTCTTTCTTGGTACAATAGGTTTTTTTTTCACGAGATAGTTAGATTGTGTTGGTAAAATCAATATTGGAATATATTCCAATTTTTGGACCTCCTTAGCATGGGTCCCCAAAGGAATCCTTGAAAAAATAAGCCAATTCTCACATCATTTCTTATGGTCAGGATATGAGGAGAAAAAGTCCCTTGTCTTAGCCTCTCAAAGAAGAATATGAATTCCAAAATATTTTGGAAGTTGGGGTCTGAAAAAAAATTCATCTCTTTTCTAAAGCTTTGGATACCAAAAATGTTTGGGGGCTCATCATTGGTTCTATCCCATGGGATCTCCTCCTAAAGGAAAAATAATTTTCTTCAGAATCTATCAGTTCTTGGATTAGAAGGCCACAAAAAACATCCAAAAACAACTCTGTGATATGGAAAGTGATGGTAAACACTTTTCCTCTAATTGGAAATTGGATTATTTGGAAGGTTGGAAATGGTGTTGACATCCTCATAGGGAAATATCCATGGACTTAGTGCAAAGGAAAACACATTCTCTCGGAACCACTTATTCAAGCCATAAAAAATGAGGGGCTATTTTATCTTCAAAAGGTTTATCGACTGGATTTATTGACAGGAACCATTCACCGACTCAGCTGGCTGGAGATAGGCCTCAATGAAACGCATGTGCCAACTTGGAGGGATTAAACAAATTCCATATCTTCCTCCCTGGTAAATATATTGTATCAAAATGAATCTTTAATATGGTCTTTCAACCCCTTTGGGGGGATATGCACCCAAAGATGGATATTCAACATTGATCCTATAACATGTAGATGTCCCATCCCCCTTGTGGTGAAAAAATCTATGGAAAGTAAAATTCCTAACAAAATCAAATATCTTTATGTGGCTCTTTCTCTTAAACAAATATCCAATTTGGGAAAATCTACAAAAAAGGATTTTTGTTGGCTCTTGCCGCTGTGATCTTTGCAATAAAGAAAGTGAAACCATCTATCATCTCTTTCTATAGTTCCCTTTATCTCAAGAATTTTGGAATGAACTGAGGAATTCCCTTGGAACCACTACTTGATGGGAGGGAGACTCAGTGGGACAAGTCCTGCATCCTTGATTAGCTCGTTAGACACCACTCTTATAGAATCCCTTCCTCTTATTTCATATTGGGGCATATGGCTTGCTAGGAACCATGCCATCTTTGATGATTTAGAGCCCTCCTCTTCCCACTATGATATATCTTCCCTATCTATCATGGAATCCTTCCCATAATTTGCTCCACCCACTAAAAAAACCTCTCTCCCTGCTCCCCTTATTGATTCTACCTTCCCTTGGGATTTATTTGATGGAGCTTCCCCAAGATCTCCCTCCATCAGAGCTGCAAGGGGAATACTACATTTAGAAAATTCCACCTCCATACATTCGCTGCAAATATGGGGGATACAACAAATAATCACAATGAATTTATGGTAGTAAAACTTCTCTTAACACTCACCATTGAAAAATGAATTTCACAAATTAACATTTTTGGAGACTCAATGCTTGTGATAAAATTCCTAAATGACCAATATCTTTACTCATATACTCTGCAACCACTACTGGATGACGTTAGAAGACTCCATTAGTACTTCTCACATTTCTCCTTTTCACATGTCTACAAGACCTAGAACAAAGAAGTGGACTAATTCTCAAAATCTAGATTGGGACTGGACCAAGGATCATGGAAAGTATGGGAAAAGATCCTGCATGGCTCCTCGGAATTTCTTCATGACCTTTGGACCCTTATCTGATTGAAATTCCCACTTGAAATTTTTTTTGGGATATGAAGTACATATTTCAAATTTTATGATAAAAAGACAACATAAGGGCTATTTACAACATAGTTTACATTTTTGAGGCTGATGTATAAATCTAGAAATATTTTGCTATATATGAGGACATATGGGATACTATCAACCCATATATGTTTTGGGCCGTATGGCCATATGATCATATTTTTTTGGGTGGAGTATAGACCATACATCCAGTCTCCCAACATGAGCTACTAGCTACAAGAATGCACATGTAACACCCATGTTTTCCCCAGCTTGTAATTAATCATAATTAGTGATTACCATGCAATGGCATGTAAATATTGTGAATGTATTTATGCTTAATTGAAAATGCAAATAGTTGACTATGGGGTGAAGTCTTGAGTACTAGATGTGATACCACTATAGGAAAGAGTGAGGAAGCCTAGAGAGGGGGCTCATTATGCTGAAATAATCAAAGCCTCCTTGTTGAGATATTATTTTGGAAATATTCAAACTATTTCCTTAGCCTTGATCCCAAGGAAAATTAGTTAATGTGAAGGGGAGGTAGTTGAACAACCAACCACCCCCATGAATACAAGTATGGGAAATTTGGCTAGGACAACAAAATCTTCCAACCAGGGATAAGAAAAAGTACAAATTCTTCACCTAGTTTGACCCCACGAGTTACATGTGAAAGAAGGAATAGGACATGTCAAGAAGCTTCCATGGGGGGGCATGCAAGAGAGAAAAAGGAAAATGGGTTTTGGTCTGAGGGGGAAGTTACCCAACCTGAGTAGGGAGGTCGTGAGCTTGATGCAGGAGAGCATCTGATAAACCTCAATGAAGGTGTAGGTTAGGTGGATGTGAGTAAACCCTTACCAAGTGTGGTGTGAAGGAGATTAACCTTCACATACAAAAATCCTGTAGAACCTAATAGATATTTTCCCTGGTGATATCATGGCTTGGCATGGGGGTGGCCTACTGCTGAAGTTACACATCATGAAAATCCTATGGTTAGGTGGAAAGGAGAACACCTTCAGTCAGTTGGATGGTCACAACTTGTAAAAGATAAGTATTTATTTATTCTCTGTAATTAAATTGAAATGTAGGGATAGATACTTGCACTGGTCCCTGCAATTGTATGTGTAGTGTATATCTGAACAAGAGGATATTGCATCCTACCTCAGTTGTATAAATGAAATCCCCTTGTGAATGTAATCGTGAATATAATTACATGTTTGTACCTCTTGTGTGTGCAGTAGGACATTTTGCTATAGTATGATGCTTGAGAAAAGAAAATGGGCTTAAAGAAATAAGAGTGAATAATACTTCCTGAGAGGAAAGAAATAATGCAATAATGGCATGTTTAAATCTTGACAAGGTCAATAAACCTTAGATACCATGAAGAGTCCAAGTCCAGAGTCAGATTATAACCTTAAGTAAATCCAGAATGGGTTAAGGAGCATTAAACCTCGTATAAATCCCCATGTTGAAATGGAAGGGTTCCATAATGAAAATCCTCATAGATATAAGAAAATAATTCCTTACACAGGTTATAGAGTAAGGGTTCAGATCCCTTGAAGGCTTGGTGAAACCATGAGAAATAAATTGGAAGAATCCTTGAATAGTTAAGTCCATATTCAGACTACTATCTTGGAGAAAACATGTGTTTTCAGCCTGAAGAAATCAAAGTTATTGAATTGACGTAGTGATTAGGTCTTGGCCCTTCATCGAAAGGAGTAGTAATTGGATCACCTTGGAGCGGGGTTGACAAGAGACTCTGATGGAAAGAGATCTGAGATATTGTGAGCCATTGGATCCATCAGTGAACAATACTAGCGAATTATGGATCATTGAAATTAGCGTTAATTCTGTTAGAGGTCAAACCATTGGAGTGATAGGTGTGAATCTATGTTGGGACCTCGACAGGGAAGGGTTTTGAGTCAATGATAATCGTTGATCTATTGGAGGGTTGAAAGGTGGAATCCCAAGCATTGATATTGGGTGCAAGGAATACGGTTCCAGCCCTTGATTCCATACCTTATCATATAAGCATGATGAGAGAGAGGATTACATCGACATGATGTGTCTTGCCAGCATGAAAACCAACGTGTCCCGGAGGATGATAGGTGTCGATGACTGGTTTGGAAAAAAGAATAGGATGAGACATATTGGGATTATAACTTTAGGAGGTCACCCTTAATTGTCAACCATTGGATTTGAGGGTGGACAGATCTCAACTGTTGATCCATCAAAGAGTGGCTTCGGGAGATCTGGGCCATCATATCCATTGCATCGAGGGTCATCAGAGTAGGATGGTTAGAATATATTTGGACGTTGAAGTAGAGAAACCCAAACGGGGAGAACACCAAAAGATGATATAAACCGTATATTGATAAGAGGGGAAGATCCGACCTTTGTCATTGATTTGGCACAATGAGAAGACTTGGACTGCTAATCCATTGGTATGTGTGCCATTGGAGTTTGATGGTCAGAGTGACCTTGTATGCCCGAGTTGGAGGCACTCTGATGGAGGAAAATCTGAGAGGTAATATAGATCGTCGATCAAAGAATGGACATGGTGTGATTTCAATCGTCGATTCACCGTGGGACCTACCAGCCCCCTTAGTGAGTATTGGAAAGGGATGTGACGACTGGGTGACGAAGGTGCCAATAGGGTATATATCATTTCACAGGGAGAACATGTTTCAATACCCAATTGGATAAGACAAGTACTCGACGATGATGTGTAAGCCATAAAGTATCCCTATGTGTCAATTGGTGATTGTGCTAGGTGTCATGACAATTTGGAATTTGGAGAAGTGGTTTGTAATGCATTATAAGTGCCACGTGTCATGCCAGGTGGTGGGTATATGGTGACATCCATGGTCGATGTGGAAGATGAGTGGAAAGATCTAGACCATCCATTGGAGTGGTAATGGTCAGAGGGAGTTACAGTCCCAGAAGGAATGCACTCCGATGGGAGGAACTCCGAGGGAGACTTAGAACCGTCGATTTAATTGGGATAAACCTTGACCATCCGATCGAAAGCAACTAAAATTATATGGGAGGAAATCCGAGGATTGATATGTATCATTGATTGGAGAAGGGACGCAGTGTAATGAAAGTCATCGATCCCTTGAAGGTGAGACCTGGACCATTGATGCAACACACATCATCATCGAGATTTGAGAGTTGGTGAAGTGAAAGTGAGACCAGAGAAATGCCGACAATGAAGGTCGAAGTTCACAAGAGTCGTTGATCGATGAGTGAGGGTAACATAATGAAAACTGTAAATATGTCATAGGTTCCACATGGCCACGCTAGTAGAAGTCAATGGGGTGATGATTTCATGTTGACATGGTATTCCAACAGGGAAACCAACATGATTTTTTGGGTGACAGGTGTCACCAGTGGCTTAGATAAGGAACACATGTTCCCCACAGGGGTCCAAAAACCCTTAGATCAATGTTTGCAATATAGCTGATTAGATCTAGATGTAGGGAAATATCGGTCATACGTCGGAGGAAGTCATATTAACCAAGAGGCTAGGATGGAGGCAAATGTCATTGATGATGAGATGTCGGGGTTAATGACAATGATTGATCAACAATCTGTCACAATACAATCATGACCATAGACCAGATGTGGATCCCACTGGTTTCCTTAATACGAGGTTGGAGATGAGAATTAATCCTCATGCTAGTTAGGATCACTAATACAATTAGAACCAAAGGATGCTCGCCTCAAGGGCTATTGGATCTGGTGTAGTCCTAATACGAGGTCGTCGTCAAGACTTTTAGTGTTGGGATGTTGGTGATAACTCCCATGCTAGTTGGGGTCACTGTCTCATCTAGAATCATCGAATGAGGGGACTGAGGACTGTCAGATCAAGGAAAGGTTTGTTTAAATGAACGTTGTCAAAAATTATAGTTGAGTTATTTGCTACCCATGAGGATTAATTCTCGACGATGATTGTGAGGTCCCATGGAGTCAAAACCATGAATCAAATATCCAAGTGGTAAGTGCCACGTCAGAGATACATATGTGTCATGTTGGAATGCGTAGAGGTCAAAAAACTATGTGGGTGCCACGTGGTGGTGATGTGGTGTTGGGCCAATAAGGGCCAAGAAGCTTTTGGAAGTCATAAATTCCAATATAAAGGCCGACTTTGAGCAAAATTACAGTCGTTGGAAAGTTCATGATGAGAAGAAGATGATGGTGCCCTCGAGAAGAGATTTTGACATGATTGAAGACAAGTGAAATTTTACTACCCCATCCCTTAAAAGGTACTTAGGGGATTGGGTGTGTTACAACACATAACATCTACTGATGTAATTTTATCATAAATGAATAAGATTATTTGCTTTTTTCATGGGAAAAAAATAGTGGTTATGTGTCATCTCAAAGAAGCCCATTCATGTGGTGGTTACATGTTATCTCAAGGAAGCATTTGAATCTAGTGTAGGTTTAAGTCTCATGGAAGATCCATGCATGTAGTGTAGGTGTCAAATTCATGGAAGGTACATGCATGCCATATAGGTTTAAATATTAAAAAAAAAACTATATCTACACATAAAATAATAATTTTAAATTTTGGGATTAATTTTTAGAGGGTAGGAAAGGTCATGTTCCATATTCAATACAAAAAAGTTATACACATCTCTCACACAAAAAAAATTCATCATGTCATCCCATGGCCCCTCATGTTATCCTTGTCATCTTGTTCGATTTTACATAATTTACTAAGATCCTACCAAAATCACTATTACAAGTCTTATTTTTGGAAATACAAATCACATGTTTTTGACATCATTTATTCATTTGTTAGTAGTGTTTTAGCCTTGAAACTTAGCTAGGAATTTTACATAGTTATACATACTTTTTCTCATTTCATCATTTTACAAACAATAAGATTTTTTTTATCACCCTTATTTTTCCATCGTTATAAGAATAACCTCTCCCACACATCACACATTCATATATACACATATTAGTACATGCCAAAAATACAATATATTATCATATCCAAACCCACTAGGTACTACTTACATCACATTAATTAATCCCAACAAATTGTGAAACATGCACCACATAGACCTACACTTATGCCACATAAACCATGAAGTGCACCACATGTGAAACATAGAACACCATATGTTCTACATGAGCAACATAGATCAACACTTATTGTTGCATGCACTATATAGATCAAAACTTGCATTGCGTGCACCACATAGATCAATATGTATGCATGGGTAGTCATACTTGTCTATGCACCATTATTCAATGTAGGCAAGGAGGTGAAAAATATTCTTATCGATGATTAACCTTTATGACTTTTTCACATAAAACAATTAAACGTTAACAATCAATTAAAAATTATTTATTATGTAAAGTTTAATGGTTAAAAAGGCAGGGCATGACATCATTATTAAGTGTTTTCAACATCCTAAATGAAATGATTCATGGATGAAATCTTTGGAATAAAGAGACATACATGTGTCTTGGTATTAAAGATTATATGCTCTTTATTTCCCTATAGTTAGACACAAGGCCAAAATAAGAAAAATGATGCAATTTCCTTTCTTTTACATTGATGTAGCAAATTATCATATTCTTTAGAAGGAATTTCCAATATTGTGTTTGTAAAAAACACTTTGAATGTGGCATTTAATATCCCTAGTAAAATACCAACTTTTTACAAGAAATTTCCAATATTATACTTTTGTAAAGAACTTTGATTGTGACATTTAATATGCCTAGTAAAAAAACCAAACCATAACTGAGAATCCCTTACAAAATTTAACAAATATCAAACCAAGTAAACCTTCTTTTTCACAATCTCTTTTGAAGGGAACACTAACAATGTCTTGTGGTCCTACACATGGAAATCACTCATCCATTAAGAATGCCCATAAATATGCCATTAAGACTTTAAATATGCTTCAAATTTTAAAGTGTTCATTCATTAATAATGTGTCAAGCATTTAAAGATACTCCAATTTTAAAATGAAAAATATGAAAAAATAAATAAATCTAGTTGTAGTGGGTATTAAAACAATGATTTTGGTTTTTCTTGAACTATTGAGGGAAGAGATTGTTGTGATGTACAAAACAATGAAAATGTAGATATAATGTAAAGAAAAAAAAGGCACATTAATGATAGGGAGTACTAATAAATAAATTGGAGTGGAATTTAAACTTGATAATGCCCAAACTATTTAAAATGGATAATTACTTGAAAAATGACAAAGCTCAAGGAAGGTTATTATAATTGTCACAATATCAACACACTAATATCAATTGGTTGCTACAATTGTCACAATGTCAACACACTAATACCAATTGGTTGAAGCTGTATGCACCACCTTACCTCTCTAATCGATAATTCCCAAATGTAACCAAAATATAACAACTATAAACATCAACAATGAAGCACGAGAGAAAATATGATTGTATTAAAATTTCAACCATATTCAAGAGAGGGTGTTCTCTACTACTACGCCAAATTCACTCGAGATATAATGATGATTCTTATGTTAAGACTCCACCTTTATTTATAATTATACGACCTTACCACATATGCTACCCTAACCCTAATTAAAAACACAAAGTTGGTTTCATTAATGCTCAAAACATTATCTCATAATTAAGAAACACCTAACCCCACTTGGTTGACTTTATTGACCTCTTAGGATTCATTATATAATTACACCTAACCCCACAAATTTTGTTTTATTAATGTCTTTTAAAACCTTGTTACATAATTAACACAAAGTTGGTCTCATTAATGTATTAGGCCTTATTGATGATGATGATTAACGTCCACTAAGACCTAATTGATCTATTGAACCTTACACAAAAACAGACTTAACACATCATTCAAGTGATACATTACACGACATTATCACAAATATATTCACTATCTGAAATATTTGCCTTCCAAAATGAATTAAGTTTTTTAATTAATTTATCGAATACAAACATTGTTCAATTGATATTTGTTACTTTCATAAAATGCTCATAATATGTTCATTATATTTCTTAAATATGTGCCCAATTTACTTACTAAGCGATTTTTTTTAGTATTCTTATTCGAGATATGTTGGTTAATCTTGAGTGAGTGGATATTAAGTATCATTAATATAAGGTGACTCTCGTGATTTGTCATTATGTGGTGGTTAGAAAGTGGCCTAGTGATCCATAATTGATAATTGATGCAATAGTTATGCTGTAGTTAATCACTATATAAAATTCTATATTACCAGTGTAATACACCATGTTACACATGATATTAAAGTAATGTCATTTAAAGTGGAGTTTTATACCCCACGAGGGTTTCTCCACTATACATTTGGGCCCATAATTTAATGCAATGATGTGCAATATCTGATGGGACATTTTCCATTATTTTAACATGGTGACAAAACCACATAAGATTATCCCACCATGGTTGTGTCACCATGGTGTAATTAGGATTTTGGTCTGATTTATTTTCCATCTCAAGTAGAGTCATTGATAATTTGTGTGGGAGGATTGTGTAGGTCTTTCTAATATAATTTATYGATGTGGCATCACACGTATAACCTGGCCTATTTTATGCACGTCYGATGTGGYAGGAAATCCCTTTTGTTCTAATTTGAGACTCATATCACATTGTCTTGGCCTCATCTTCATCCCTAATGTTATACAATGTTTACTTATTATTATAATTTAATATTACAAGAATAACAATTAAATTACTAAAATAAAATGAGAATGTAATAAAAGAATATAAAACAATAGATTCCACTTCATTCACATAATGAACACAATATGTATACTAGGAAATCATATATGGTAAAACTTATCCATAAAGTCACGACTATGTCTTGTTTTTTTTCTTCTCAAATTTAAATGCAAATAAAATGAAATATGGACTTGCTATGGAGTTGTAATGAACAATGTCCATAAATGGATGCTATAGGGTATTCTAGTTTTTCTATTCTACTCACAATACCCCACTCCTTTTATCTGCTCAACTACAGAGTAATGAATCAATACAATAGGAACATAACCCCTTCCTTTCCTCGTGGCTTTGAATTTAACATCTACCAATAGCCATATAAGGTTAGGATTATAGTTTTTGCAAGCCTCAACTCCAAATTAGGGTTAGGGTTTTATACCCTCTAGAATATTCTTGAAATTCCACAGATGACTAATTTTGTTGGATTACTGTTGTGTGTGTGTGGGGGGGGNNNTTCAATCACAACATCTTAACTTCAACTTTATTAGTAGTATATCATTTATGATTGCATTCGATATATTATGAGCATATAACCATAAGCATTATCAACACATCAAATAACCACATGCATAGTACACCAAAATTTACGTGGAAACCCAAATGGGAGAAAACCATAGAATGCTTTCTTATATATATCAAGACTACATTCATAGGAAACCCCATCTTCCAAATTCTCCAGTACCAATTGGAAGGAGGCACCAACCCCCTGATTTACAGGCACCAACCTGAAGGAAGCACCAACTCCTTGAGTTATCCGACACCAACTGGAAGGAGGCTACGACCCCCTGATTTACAAGCACCAACCTGAAGGAAGCACCGAATCCATG
Organism: Picea glauca; assembly: GCA_000966675.3. Classification (NCBI taxonomy): domain Eukaryota; kingdom Viridiplantae; phylum Streptophyta; class Pinopsida; order Pinales; family Pinaceae; genus Picea; species Picea glauca. The sequence goes on from JZKD02S1823758.1 coordinate 11,553, forward strand.
AGTTTTCCGACATCAACTGGAAGGAGGCTAAGACCCCCTGATTTATAGGCACCAACCTGAAGGAAGCTCCAACTCCTTGAGTTCTCTGGAACCAATCGAAAGGAGGCTACAACCCCCTTTCCTTGCCCCATCCTACCGCCTTGAAATACAAGTGTAGACTCACTGTCATTACCACTGATACTGTCACTTCCAATGTCACCAATACATCAACCAACTGGTCATTGTCACTGTCACATCAACCAACCTGACACTGTCACTGTCACATCAACCAACCTGTCACTATCATTGTCACATCACCCAACCTATCACTGTCACTGTCACATCAACCAACCTACCACTGTCACTATCACTGATATACCATCATCAACCAACTTATCCACTCACATGGATGCAAAACATCACCAAACCATGTACATCAACCATCAACCATGTACCTCAACCTGTATCAACCATGCACATCAACCTATACCATACCATGTATATCAACTTGTACTCAACCTGTACCATACCATGCATCAACCATTACCATACCAAGTACGTCAACCATGTACCATACCAAGTACATCAACCATGTACCATATCATGTACATCAACCATGTATCAAACCTGTACCATCTCATGCATCAACCATATACCATATCACTCATGATATGTCTCAATCATGCCATACACAATGTACCATAAGATATCACCAATGAAGTGCCAAGATATCCAAGACACCAAGATACCAATATAGCCAAGATGTGCTACTAATCAATGTACCATAAAATCACTAAGGTGTAACTCAACATGTACCAACATCACCAAGACATACACCTCATACAAGTACCACCATATACCAAGTGTGTACCTCAACCATGTACCAACAACACAAATATGTGTCTCTAGCATATGCCCAAATCACCATACCATGCCTCAAGCATGTACCATATCACCAAGATATATCAATCAAATAATTCATATAAACATACCTCAAAACATGTAACTGACCTGGTGCTTCAGATCACACACAAACAGACCAACCTGGGAATCAACAACCTGGTACAAGCATCTATTACCAAATCTGTCTTTTCCTCACGGGACCAAGACCTGCTTTCTAGTGGGGCCTCATGTGACGAGCCCTATACAACTCGCGGGGATGCCTCATAGGACACTAGTTGTCTGGCCCACGGGGTCAGCCAAACTAGGGTTTCTTCAGAGAAACCCCCGCAAACCTGCAATCCTGAAACTCTCACCTTCGCTCTCCTTCACTACCTCATATTTCTCCGTTGCAAACTCACTAATAGATCACTTACTCACATAAAAGATATTCAATAGAATGTGTGTGTATGTACTTATGAGTGACTTCTTGAGGTGTATATATAATTTTTCTAAGTAACCTATTTCCTTAACTTTAGGGCCTCTTAAAATTTCTTGTTACAACCAATTTACCCTTTCATTAATGACTTACAACTAATTATGGGCTTCTTAACCCATCTTTGGGGATTCCAACTTCATGAGAGCATATCTCCCTAACTGTGAAGAACCACGTGGCATATCACCTGCCGTTGGAAACAACACAACACAGACTATCCATCTATGAGTTTGTTTAATTGTATTTACACTGTCCTTCATGTCCTTATTCCTCTAACAACTTCGGGCTTCATGAAAACACCTATGGGATTCTTGTAGAATTCTTCAAAGCATTTTCCTGTGAGGGCCATGCTTAGAGCTATGCCATAATGGGACCACTTTGGAGACTTATCCAAATACACCCATCACATATGTTGACATCAATGAAAACCACTCCTTTTTGGCATTAATGACAACCAACTGACCAAAAACAACAATGACAACCAATTGTCCAACAATCTCCCCATTTGGCATTTATGGAAACACTCATACTCCAACACTCATACTCCACCTGTGACCAATGCTCCGATATTTCTCTCCTCATGTTTCTCTCCACCTTTGAAATCAATGGAAAAGGGTATCTCCCCTTGGGGTTTCTCCCCATGTCTTCATGCTTCTAATATTTCTCTTCTGATCTTTCTCTTTCCACCCCTTTGACATCATGGGTAAAAGGGTAAACCCCCCAGTCAATATACCTCCTTCGAACAATATTTCTATCACTTCATGCACCCCCCCTATATTCATTCTTTTTATCTCTTTCTCTGACAATTTCTCTCCCTTGAAGTTTCTACAAGATGTCATGTAGATCAATGTGGGATTTCCTCTATATGTTTTCTTTTCTCTCTTCTGGTGTTCTTTTTCCATTGGTGCTTCCTCTTGTAATTCACTGACATATATAAAAAACATTCAAAGTTACTTGACTTCGAGTCTTCATGAATTTTCAAGTTCACATCAATGAACATACCTTCTTCTAACGATATAGCTTATGCTATTCCTTTTACTGCTTGCCTTCCTGATTCCACTTGTCCATTGATTCCACTGATTCCAATTGTTACTATGCTTTCATCCATTGTCATGTATATGTTTAGACCTATCAAATTTCTCATGAATCTGTCTATTTCCATATGTCATAAAATTTCCATGACTCTGCTACTCAACTGCATACAATGATGGCCCATCTACCAATTACAAAATATTCCAGCTTCTCAAGTTGTCTTCTCAATTTTTAAAATCAGACTCTACATGTTTGCAAAAATATGTACTAAATATTTCCTTGTGTGAAAGCATGCCTAGAATCCTCTATACAATGAATCTATGCCACTATGAAATTGTCTGTCCAAAAATTGCAAATACTTTAGACTTCTCAAAAGATAGTTCTTTGATATGTAGAGCTGCTTCTTAGACCCCCCCCTCTTCAATATTCATATTTACTAGGAGTCTCCAATTCAGATGGATTATAAAAATATCCACTCTGATGTGGAGTAATCTTCCTCTTCGTCCATGTATTCATCATCATCCTCTTTCTGAATTCTGACCTCTTCCCCTTTTCCTGTGGATTCATCATGATATTGCACTACTGCAAATCCTATGAGTAGGATCTCTGGGACCCAGTCTTCATTCAACTATTCTTATTTTTTTTCATTTCCTCTCCAAAACTTCCTGTATATGACATCTTCCTTTTTGTATGTAGATTTGTCCTAATCTTATACTATTGCCAATCCTAAGAGTATGACTTCTAGGTGTCTTTCATTCATTTGTTCATCCTTTATCGATTCTTTCTTTCTTTTCCAAACCTTATTATATATGATATCAATGTTCTCTTTCATATAAGTATCCATCATTCTTCTACAATCACAAGCTTTATGTCCATAGTTATGGAATTTGTAACATTCAATATTATATGGAGTCACATATGCATTTATTGCTTGACCATTTCTTACATAATCCCNTGATTGCATTCAATATATTATGAGCATATAACCATAAGCATTATCAACACATCAAATAACCACATGCATAGTACACCAAAATTTACGTGGAAACCCAAATAGGAGAAAACCATAGAATGCTTTCTTATATATATCAAGACTACATTCATAGGAAACCCCATCTTCCAAATTCTCCAGTACCAATTGGAAGGAGGCACCAATCCCCTTATTTATAGGCACCAACCCGAAGGAAGCACCAACTCCTTGAGTTATCCGACACCAACTGGAAGGAGGCTACGACCCCCTGATTTACAAGCACCAACCTGAAGGAAGCACCGAATCCATGAGTTTTCCGACACCAACTGGAAGAAGGATAAGACCCCCTGATTTATAGGCACCAACCTGAAGGAAGCTCCAACTCCCTGAGTTCTCTGGCACCAATCAGAAGGAGGCTACAACCCCCTTTCCTTGCCCCATCCTGCCGCCCTGAAATATAAGTGTAGACTCACTGTCACTACCACTAATACTGTCACTTCCAATGTCACCAATACATCAACCAACTGGTCATTGTCACTGTCACATCAACCAACCTGACACTATCACTGTCACATCAACCAACCTGTCACTATCATTGTCACATCACCCAACCTATCACTGTCACTATCACATCAACCAACCTGTCACTATCATTGTCACTGATATACCATCATCAACCAACTGATCCACTCACATGGATGAAAAACATCACCAAACCATGTACATCAACCATCAACCATGTACCTCAACCTGTATCAACCATGCACATCAACCTATACCATACCATGTATATCAACCTGTACCATACCATGTACATCAACCTGTACCATACCATGCATCAACCATTACCATACCAAGTACGTCAACCATGTACCATACCAAGTACATCAACCATGTACCATATAATGTACATCAACCATGTATCAAACCTGTACCATCTCATGCATCAACCATATACCATATCACTCATGATATGTCTCAATCATGCCATACACAATGTACCATAAGATATCACCAATGAAGTGCCAAGATATCCAAGACACCAAGATACCAATATAGCCAAGATGTGCTACTAATCAATGTACCATAAAATCACTAAGGTGTAACTCAACATGTACCAACATCACCAAGACATACACCTCATACAAGTACCACCATATACCAAGTGTGTACCTCAACCATGTACCAACAACACAAATATGTGTCTCTAGCATATGCCCAAATCACCATACCATGCCTCAAGCATGTACCATATCACCAAGATATATCAATCAAATAATTCATATAAACATACCTCAAAACATGTAACTGACCTGGTGCTTCAGATCACACACAAACAGACCAACCTGGGAATCAACAACCTGGTACAAGCATCTATTACCAAATCTGTCTTTTCCTCACGGGACCAAGACCTGCTTTCTAGTGGGGCCTCATGTGACGAGCCCTATACAACTCGCGGGGATGCCTCATAGGACACTAGTTGTCTGGCCCACGGGGTCAGCCAAACTAGGGTTTCTTCAGAGAAACCCCCGCAAACCTGCAATCCTGAAACTCTCACCTTCGCTCTCCTTCACTACCTCATATTTCTCCGTTGCAAACTCACTAATAGATCACTTACTCACATAAAAGATATTCAATAGAATGTGTGTGTATGTACTTATGAGTGACTTCTTGAGGTGTATATATAATTTTTCTAAGTAACCTATTTCCTTAACTTTAGGGCCTCTTAAAATTTCTTGTTACAACCAATTTACCCTTTCATTAATGACTTACAACTAATTATGGGCTTCTTAACCCATCTTTGGGGATTCCAACTTCATGAGAGCATATCTCCCTAACTGTGAAGAACCACGTGGCATATCACCTGCCGTTGGAAACAACACAACACAGACTATCCATCTATGAGTTTGTTTAATTGTATTTACACTGTCCTTCATGTCCTTATTCCTCTAACAACTTCGGGCTTCATGAAAACACCTATGGGATTCTTGTAGAATTCTTCAAAGCATTTTCCTGTGAGGGCCATGCTTAGAGCTATGCCATAATGGGACCACTTTGGAGACTTATCCAAATACACCCATCACATATGTTGACATCAATGAAAACCACTCCTTTTTGGCATTAATGACAACCAACTGACCAAAAACAACAATGACAACCAATTGTCCAACAATCTCCCCATTTGGCATTTATGGAAACACTCATACTCCAACACTCATACTCCACCTGTGACCAATGCTCCGATATTTCTCTCCTCATGTTTCTCTCCACCTTTGAAATCAATGGAAAAGGGTATCTCCCCTTGGGGTTTCTCCCCATGTCTTCATGCTTCTAATATTTCTCTTCTGATCTTTCTCTTTCCACCCCTTTGACATCATGGGTAAAAGGGTAAACCCCCCAGTCAATATACCTCCTTCGAACAATATTTCTATCACTTCATGCACCCCCCCTATATTCATTCTTTTTATCTCTTTCTCTGACAATTTCTCTCCCTTGAAGTTTCTACAAGATGTCATGTAGATCAATGTGGGATTTCCTCTATATGTTTTCTTTTCTCTCTTCTGGTGTTCTTTTTCCATTGGTGCTTCCTCTTGTAATTCACTGACATATATAAAAAACATTCAAAGTTACTTGACTTCGAGTCTTCATGAATTTTCAAGTTCACATCAATGAACATACCTTCTTCTAACGATATAGCTTATGCTATTCCTTTTACTGCTTGCCTTCCTGATTCCACTTGTCCATTGATTCCACTGATTCCAATTGTTACTATGCTTTCATCCATTGTCATGTATATGTTTAGACCTATCAAATTTCTCATGAATCTGTCTATTTCCATATGTCATAAAATTTCCATGACTCTGCTACTCAACTGCATACAATGATGGCCCATCTACCAATTACAAAATATTCCAGCTTCTCAAGTTGTCTTCTCAATTTTTAAAATCAGACTCTACATGTTTGCAAAAATATGTACTAAATATTTCCTTGTGTGAAAGCATGCCTAGAATCCTCTATACAATGAATCTATGCCACTATGAAATTGTCTGTCCAAAAATTGCAAATACTTTAGACTTCTCAAAAGATAGTTCTTTGATATGTAGAGCTGCTTCTTAGACCCCCCCCTCTTCAATATTCATATTTACTAGGAGTCTCCAATTCAGATGGATTATAAAAATATCCACTCTGATGTGGAGTAATCTTCCTCTTCGTCCATGTATTCATCATCATCCTCTTTCTGAATTCTGACCTCTTCCCCTTTTCCTGTGGATTCATCATGATATTGCACTACTGCAAATCCTATGAGTAGGATCTCTGGGACCCAGTCTTCATTCAACTATTCTTATTTTTTTTCATTTCCTCTCCAAAACTTCCTGTATATGACATCTTCCTTTTTGTATGTAGATTTGTCCTAATCTTATACTATTGCCAATCCTAAGAGTATGACTTCTAGGTGTCTTTCATTCATTTGTTCATCCTTTATCGATTCTTTCTTTCTTTTCCAAACCTTATTATATATGATATCAATGTTCTCTTTCATATAAGTATCCATCATTCTTCTACAATCACAAGCTTTATGTCCATAGTTATGGAATTTGTAACATTCAATATTATATGGAGTCACATATGCATTTATTGCTTGACCATTTCTTACATAATCCCTGCAATCTGCATATTTATGTTCAAATTTGGTACAAATAAAACAATGACCATAAAAAAAACTTTCACAACTAGGAATGAATGATATTCTTTGCGATGTAGTCCTTCTGAATTAATCCCTTGGTTGATCATGATCTTCTCTTCTGTTGTTTCGTTCACAATGATTTAAGCTTCTTTGATACCTGAAAGTGGAGGGTCTTCTTTGATATCCTTCTCTTCTATAATCTTCTTCTTGAGTTTTCTTCATTTTTAGAATGTTCTTCTTTGAGGGATCACATTCTTCCTTCTTAGTAGGCCCTTTGGTGACTTATGCACAACTCTTAGTCTTCTCTTCATTCTTTCTTTCTAGTAACCTATAACATTTATCTTCAACTTTCTTTACTGATGATGTGGATCTTTCTCTCTCTCTCTTCAATGTTCTTGCTGAGCTTGACAACTTTAACTCTTAATGTAATAAATTATTCTTCACACTTCTAACATTATTCTTCTTTCTCCATCATCTAGATCTTCATGACTTCTTCCTTTCTCTTTGCTTCTTCAAGTTAGGTCTTCAAGGAGATAATTTCTTCTTCAAGTCTTCTTTCCTGTTGACTGAATTCTAATTCAAGTTTATTTAAGTCCTAAAATATTTCCTTGAGATGGATTGTCAAAATATTTTCTCTCTTCTTTGCTTCCTTATTTTGTGCTACTATTTCTGCTTCCAAAAATTGCTTTTCTTCCAACTGAATTTTTCATGCTTCATTAATCTTTCTGGCTTCTTCTACTTGGAATTTTAGGTTTGTAATGATCTATTGGAATTCTTTAGAATTGGGATTTTGAGACTCCCTTTTTATCTTGATCAATTATTCCTCGAGTGACTTGTTTTTCTCTCTTTCTTTGACCAACTTGTCTAAAGCACTCGTTAGGTGTCTCTCCTAATCTTCTTCTTCTTCTAAATATTTATGACCTAATGAGCTTCTTTCTTCCCATACTAACTCAACATATTCATCATCTTCTTTATCACGATCAACATGATATAGAGGAGATTCCTTTGAGTAGAAATTATGTATCTTATCCAAATTTTTTTTGACTTATGAACATTGTCCCACTTTGACTTTTATTGGATCTGGTAATCCTTCCAAGATGAAATCTATTGCTATTTTGTTGTTTCTCTTTAATTCCTTCTTGGCTGCAGTCTTTAGTTTCTTTGAACTAGTGTATCTTGTAACAACTGAGTACCAAACATCATACCCTTGTGCATGTAAAAATGTTTTCATTATTTTGCTCCACATCTCATACTTCAGATCAATATCACCATTAAACTATGGTATTCCATTCCTATACAAACTGTTTCTCTCCATGATATAACTTCCAATGGTTAGACTATTTCTTGAAGGACTTTCTCTGATACAAATTGTTGGAATACTATGGGGGGGGGGAGGGGAATCGGTATGAACAATTTTTACCACTTTCGATCACAATATCTAAACTTAAACTTTATCAACAATACATATTTTATGATTGCATTCAATATATCATGAGAATATAGCCATACGTAGTATCTGTTGGATCATAACCCTCCTCGTTGAACTTAATGCATGTGGAGTCACGAAAGAGGAAGAACAACTCATCCTTTCAATTCTCTCGAAATTAGGCCCTAAATATTCCGTATTTGTGTCGTCTTTTCAAGCATCTAAATTGAATCAGGAAAAATGGAAAATGCCTCCATTGAATGATTTTATTGCAGCATTGAATCAAGAGAAATATAAGTTAGTCCAAATGGGTGCCATAAATCATTCCAAGAACCAATCACTTGCGGCTATTAATGCTCCAAAGAGCAGTGGAAAAGACAAGAAAAAAGGAACGGGTAAATTTCTTGAATCAAAGAAGGAGAGATCCGCACAATCTTCAGATAACTCTTCTGAGCCTAAGGGTAAGAAGAATAAGGAAAGAAACTTTGTAGCTACTGTTCCAAAGGTTTTCATCCCAAATAAAATTGCATGAGGAAGACTATCGATGAGATGGCTAAGCAATTGCAGCAACACAATCTCACGATGCCCGAAAATGCAAAGAAGAAAGATGATAACAGAACGGGAGGGAGAGCACTAGATGGTCATGATTTAATGGATGTCACATCCACTCCATCATATTAGATCCTTGATTCAGGTGCATCGAACTATATGGCTGCATCAAAAGTTGAATTTTCCTCCATCGAAGTAAGCACCAGATCCCTAATTTACTTGGGAGATGCCACACCCGCAAAGGTGTGCAGAGAAGGAATTGTTGATCTTGAAGGGGGATGCTTCACAAATGTGCTTCATGTTCCCTTGTTGTTTGCAAATCTTCTCTTGATATATCAGATCACTCATTCCAGCTCTAAAAGGAAGGTGGAGTTCACTCCAGACTCCACAGTGATTACCGACATTTCCACAGGCTCACATCTTGCACATGGAATTGTAGATCACGGTTCTCGTTTGTATTTATTCTCCCACTTTGTTCCTAAATCTATTAGCACTGTATTTCTGTCATAATCTAATGATATCAGCAGGTTATGGCATGAAATATTTGACCATCTAAACTATAAGTACTTGCATCAACTCAACAAGGAAAACATGGTAGAAGGATTGCCAACTATTAAATTCACAAGCGGTGTATGTCAAGGATGCATTCTTGGCAAGCATCCAGAGAAAAAGTTTGATAAAGGGAAGGAACAAAGAGCTTCTTCACCTCTTGGGATGATTCATAGTGAAATCACGAGCCCATTCCCACTACTTTCAATCAGTAAGGCTCAATATGTACTCACCTTCATAGATGATTTCTCTCGCTTTACTTGGGTATTTTTTTTTGAAATTAAAATCAGAAGTATTTGAATGCCTTATAGAATTTAAAGCACTTGTTGAGAATGAGTTTGGGTGTAATATTAAGATACTCCGTACTGATTGTGGGGGGGATTATGTCAACAAATATGTGAAGCAACTTTGTATTGATGTTAAGAACCAAACATCAATATAGCATATAAAAACCTCAGGAAAAGTACTCAACGCCTTGAAAAAGAGATAATTTCAGATAATAAGCCTCTTCGAGGGGGAAACCTCCTTTT
>JZKD02S1823758.1:63927-79841 GCA_000966675.3 Picea glauca
TAACTGCCAGTCTAATTTTAGACTGAAATTCCTTCCACCGTCCAGAGTGATTAGAGAAACCCAACTGGCGAAAACTTCCAGACTTGTCAAAGCAGATGAAGGACACCCGCAAAAAACTAGGTTTAGCGATGTCAAGCTCCGTTGATTGTGCATTATAGCCATTTGATGCTAGCAACACCAATCGCGTTGTGAATGGCATCATTCGTGTTGTTTCTTAAAGAAAACGATTGGTAACTTCTGTTGCTAGTCAAGGCCGTGGCTAAGGCGTGCGTTTTATCAGCAAAGATCGAGCGTTGTTTCAGCATAGTTTCCAGCACTGTGTTTCAGCCCAGCACTGTGTTTCAGCCCATGTAACATTACTGTGTTTCAGCTGTTACAGCACTGTGTTTCAGCATAAGTTCCAACTCTGTTTCAGCATTGTGTTTCTGCATCTGTGTTTCAGCATCTGCATTCCAGCATCTGTGTTCCAGCTTCTATGTTCCAGCATTTTTGTTCCAGCACTTGTGTTTCAGCATCTGTGATTTAGCTTCTGTGTTCCAGCATCTGTGTTCCAGCACTTGTGTTTCAGCATCTGTGTTCCAGCACTTGTGTTTCAGCATTGTGTTTATGTATCTGTGTTTCAGCATCTGCGTTCTAGAATCTGTGTTCCAACATTTGTGATTCAACTTCTGTGTTCTAGCTCTATTTCAGTATTTGTGTTCCAGCACTTGTGTTTCAGCATCTGTGTTTCATCTTCTGTTGTGCGTGCTCCATAACCAACCGATTTCGATCAATGACAACCGTGATCATCTGCGTCATCTCTGCTATAGCCATATTTCCAACAGGATATAAATGTGCTCAAGAAGAAATTACCCTATTCATTTGAGATGAAGGATTTGGGTGCTGGAAAGAAAATCCTTGGTATGAGAATAACAAGAGACAGGAAAAATCGCAAACTGACATTGTCTCAGGGTGAGTACATAGAGAAGGTGTTGGAGAGTTTAGAATGCAGAATGCAAAACCAGTTAGTACACCTTTGGACAGCCATTTGAAATTAACTAAAGAAATGTGTCCCAAGACATGGGAGGAGATATAATACATGTCCAGGATCCCATATTCATCAGCAATTGGCAGCTTGATGTATGCAATGGTTTGCATAAGACCAGATATTGCACATGCAGTGGGAGTTGTGAGAAGATATATGAACAATCCAAGTAAAGAACATTGGGAGGCAGTAAAGTGGATTCTCAGGTATTTGAGAGGTATTGCTACTCATGCATTATGTTTTGGAGGTTCAGACATTTTTCTACAGGGATATGTTGATTTAGATATGGAAGGTGATAAAGACAGCAGGAGGAGCACCACAGGGTATGTTTTTACTATAGGTGGAACAATAGAAAGATGGATTTTGAAACTGCAAAAGGTTGTTGCACTTTCAACAACAGAGGCGGAGTATGTTGCTGCTACAGAGGCTAGTAAAGAGATAATTTGGTTACAAAGGTTTATGGAGGAATTGGGAAAGAAGCAGGAGAATAGCAAGTTGTACTGTGACAGTGAGAATGAAATTCATCTTGCAAAGAACTCAACCTTCCATTTGAATACTAAGCATATACAGTTGAGGTACCACTTCATATGATCCACCTTGGAAGATGGACATTTGAAGTTGGAAAAGATACACACTAGCCAGAATACTGCAGACATGTTAACAGAGGGAGTAACTAGGGAGAAACTGAGTTCCTTCTCAGTTTCAGTTGGTCTTCAAGAATGAAGATGAAGATGAGAAATTTTCCAGGTCTAAGAAGGTTTACATTCCAGCATATACAATAGTGGTGGAGTTGTTGATATCAGTCTCTAAGTGGGAGATTCTTGGTTGTGGAGCCTGATTATCTTCCTGATTCAGAGGTCTTTTACTTTCAATTGTGTTTATACCCCATGAAGTATTTAAACCCTGGAAGTATGTACACTCTTCCACGCGGGGGAGTGAAGAGGGGGGGTACCCCCTCTGTGGGGTACGAGGGGGATATACCCCTAGCTGGGAATTTTGGGGGCGAAGCCCCCAAAGGAAAAATTGCCTTGTAAAAGTATATTGTAATTTCATTGTAAATCTGGACCGTTCATTATAAGGTTACAAATCTAATGGTAGAAATTATGTTAGGGTTTTTTTCCCTAGAAGACAACCCTCTGATATGAGGGAAATGTATTGTGGCTATGAATTATGGTGAATACTGTATTATGATATATGAGACTATGAGAGAAAGAAGAGGAAGTTAAAACGGGTTTGTTGTAGGTTGTATCCCTTCATTTGCTGGATAATAATAAAGGAAGGACCTGGCAATTTCTCTAGTGGATGTAGCCCACACTGGGTGAACCACGTAAATATGTGTCTCTATTGTATTGTGTATCTTCTGTTTTTTTTTTTCGCATTTGTTTTATTTTATTTCTCCACGGTCTTATGTTTCTAACAAAAATCATGGAGATTTGTGGTTGAGGTGATGACAAGCTATTGAATACTGAAGTAGGTTCCAGATCTACATTCTATGGGCTCAGATCTATCACTGAGACATTGGTATGATTACATTATTGTATTGATGGATAGTATAGCTTGTTGTGTTGTGAATGCTTAGGGAATTCTTGGTATGGATGCGGTGATGTGGTCTATGTTGGTTGACGGAATGAGCAGTACTCTTGTGATTCAGTGGTGACATGATTGCTATGGTATACTAGTTTTTTATACATGATTGAGATAACATTCATATTGATTGGTTGTGGAGAATGAGTAGACTATTGGATAGCTTGGATGAGTTGTGACTGGATGTGGGTCAATTTGGATAGTGAGAGATAGAAGAAAATATGTTTGCAGGTTGCAAAGGATCTGAGCATGTGATGAAAAGGAAAAACCCTAATAGCTCATAATGTATACATAGGCTGTATTACTTCTTGGGCACATATACATGTGGGTTTTACTACTGGTAGGGCACGTACATACGCGTGATTCACTACCGACAGGTCACGTACCTGTTGCAGATTGATATATGTTGAGGATTGTTGCCGCATCTCAGTTGGTGCTGAGGATATAAGCCGATTCTTGCATTATAGAGATAGTGCTCTTGTATATTTGTACTCTATTCAGTTTTTGCTGAAAAACCCCAAGGATTGTAGTCCATAATAAAAAGAAAATTGTACATACATCTTGTGTTCTTTGTGTTCCTTGTGGTGATGACTTATTGATGATATATTGTTGATATATGTTGTTGATATGTGTTCACATATAACTGGTTATAAATGAAAAAAATGGGTAATGAGTAAATTTTGAATGCTAACTAATGAGTTTTTTGAAAAAGGGAAGTTTTGGGAAAAAGATCCCCAGACTCATTCACCCCCCCTCTAAGTGTGGTAGGTGTGTGTTGACGGGAGAAATTGACCTCTCGTCAACTGGAGGAGTGAATCCGGTCCGGGGTTGTCTAATTAACCCAAGACATTTGGATTAATCCACTCCGACGGGTTTAGTGTCTTTTTTGGCCGATCTAAGTCCTAAAGAAAGCGAAAAAACAAAACTAAAGAAAATGCAATAACTTGTTGAATAACAATCGCTGAAAACTATATATATATATCTAATCTATATTTACAGTTTAACTAACTAATATTTATAATATAACTCTACTTATCATATGTACAATATATATAAATGATTCTATTTCTAATATATATATATATAATATGTACAAAATACGAATTTTAATCTAAATCCGCGAAAATCGAAAGCAAATTGATTTTTAAACAACAGTAAAGCTATTATTTAATCTTTTTTGATTTGTTTTCTGATAATGTTGATACTCGAGAAATGGAATATCAAACTGTCTAATTGAAAACATAAATAATATATAGTAGAAGATGTTTTAACTACAGGAAACTTCTGTATTCATTAAACTAATGAAATCAAACTAACAAACTGACCTGTTACCACATCCAATATCTTGTTCTTTATGTAGCGTCCAATCTCCTTATCTGACGAGGTAAACCTACAACAGATCTTGAAATTGCTTCCAATAATGTGAAGCGAAAATGATGGAGTTTTGAATTATAATACACATAACAGATGCATTCACAATAATCTCATAATTTTATAAGCAACCACATTAAGATAAACTTTGCCGTGAGAGCTTGTGTATAAACGTTTGATCAAAATCAGAGATAAACCTCTTAATTCAAATTGAATGAATGATTACTGTGTGTTAAATTTGGAACATGAAACATGGATAACATATAAACTTCTATTCTATCAACTTGTATTAAACCATGACAACGAAAGCAATCATAATACATTTACAAATTGAAATAAACATGACTTGAATAAAAACACAATACGAAGAAGCTAAAGCTGTGACAAGTATTATATTTCATTCAAGTCTGTAAATAAAAAAATCCATAGTCTTGCCCCAGGAAGAGATGATCCATGTTTACAAAATAACATGCTTATATAGGTTCCAGGAACAAAATGTTTCCTGTTGATAATATCAAATCTGTTCCAAAAATATGGGGGATGCAACCTCTATGATTTTACTTGATATAAAAATAACAACAACCTAATCTATTTACTAAAAACACAAAGTTGATATGGCTAAAGGATCTCAATAGTGCCTCATATCTCCTTGGAAATCATGTGTTCCTGAAAACAAATGAAAAATGGGGAAATTTTAGATATGTTTTCAATTGTCAAATCAAGCAATTTGAGTTTTTCTAACTGGCTACAGAATCTTACGATTATGTAGCTAGTTATAATAGAAACTACAATCATATTTTATTCAACAAACAAAGCAAACTAATCTTTATAAGAAAGGTGACCTATTCAATCAAATCATATATCCTAACTTGAGAGTGACAAAATCATACTAAAATAAAAAAAGATCATACCTCAAATCATGGGATTAAAACATATCAAGCAATCTTGGAGTTTACCATTGCTGTTGCTGCCTCTACATTCTTAAAAATGACAGATCTTGTAGTTTTTAGGCGTTTCTCCTTTGCTTGAGTTATGGATTGGAGTCTACTGTTCTCATTTGTCAACAAATCCACTTGGTCTTTTAAAGATTTAAGCCGGGACTGTAGAAAAGGCACATCCGTATAATACCTGTCGATCCAGGATCGACATTCATCACACTGTGGCTATAGAGACTGTGCATTGGCAATGAAAACATTAAGGATTGGAGAAGCATCCATGAGAAAGGTAGGTTTATCACAAATTCGAAATCCCGAGAATTCTGGGTTACCTTTTAGACATGGAGGCAGGTTGTTTACATAGTCATAGGGTGTGTCAGAATAGAGCCCGTATGACATGGGGTCTTCTTCAGCCAAAAACCTCTCAATTTCCAAGTCTGAATCTTCACTTAATTCAATTGTGTTGTTTGTGTCTGCACAAGGTTTGAATTTATTTTGAGCACATCGTGAAATCAAATGACCATCCCTTTTATTCTTGTAATTAACATTGATGCTGCCCTTTAGCTTCTTCCCTGTGGTTTTTTTTTAACAGTTTTAGTGCAACTCTTTGGGTGTGAACCTGGTTGTTTTTCCAATTGAGTAACATCAAGGTAGGTTGAGGGTTTATTATTAAGGGCAATATCACAGGGCAGGAGTGGTGGAGGAGAGGCAGTAGGTTTCACAAGGGTTTCTATGATAACTGACTTATCAACCTGTCCCAATTCACTGTTGCCAAAGCCATTTTGTAAAACAAAAGCATCCCAACAATCATTGTGTAATTGCAACTAATGCAAAAGGATAATTTTAATTAAACCATGATGGAATAAACTCGAATCAGACCTCTGCTTCTTAAACCATTTTCCCATCTTATAGAGACTTCTAAGCAGGAAGTAGGGCATATTCAATGGGAAGTCAATGAAACTCATAAGCAATCGTAGATGATACAGGAAAACTAACCCAAATCTCCCTTCACACATAATGAATTGTTTCACAATAGAAAGTAGATCATGCCACCTAGGTTTTAAGGATGAGACAGGCATACCTCGATCGCAACTAGTGATTTTTCGTGAGGTGAACATCAAAGTCCAGGGAACCTCTTCAACTTTTGCATTCTTAAACCATTTTTGCCCGATAGTTGGTAAACCCATGGCTTGGCTTAAAAAATATTCAGTTACCTCTAGCTGCACGTCACCTATCTTTGCTCTATAGCCATTGAAGGTCAATGCAAACTCTTGGGCAACTCTCAGATTGAAACCCTTAAAAATTTCAATGAATAAATGCCAACCATTCCTTTCTAAATCATCCCTGGCATTATCATATGACAGCAAGGTTTGGATGCCATTGGGCTCGATCCTTACCACTAGAGCCATGGAAAACAGAAGGGAATCAACAAAGAACCTATAGGTAGGGTTTGATAAAAAACCACAGAGCCATAGCCCTGAGCCTCAACAAAACAATGCTATGACAGTTCAAAGGTAGGCAGAGGTGTTAATCACCATGCATGGGAGAAAAATCATGAAGCCCGAGACCATACTCGGGAGTAAAGGCATGTTGTACTTCATGTGCCACCTGGGCATTGGGTACATGCTAGGACAGAGTAATTGAAAACAAAGTGCGTGCATTCAAGTTTGATTGCAAAGATAGGTGAATCAAATACTTCAAAGTTTGATAAATATGATCAAATATAAACCAAAATCGATATAAAGAATCAAATATCCATTGATGGGGGTATTTTGTTGATACAACCATAAATATTTTAGGCATTCTTAGAATCGAAAAAGAGTTACAAACAATGAGAGCACATGCTCATAGCAAGAAATCACGATTCTATAATAAAACACATGAGCAGTTTTCCTTTAATCAAAAATCAAAACCAAATGTCAATTCCAGCTGTGAGTTTTCATGCTTACAAAGTTTGAAAAGACAATAGGGAGAAGCATTGATTTGCAACTGTAATCTTCATTACCCTTCATGAAGGGTAATGAAATTTCATGACCCTGTGTAGGCAACTATGTAGATTAAAAAATAACAATTGTAATATTGCTGCCAACAGTGTGTCCAACAGATTCTCCTGTGTGAGGTAGTGGGAAAGAAGATCTGTAGAGTGGATGTGCCTGTGGACGAGCATAGGTGAACGTGTGAAGATGTGGTTCTTCTGTGTAATGCAATGAGCCAAAGATATGGAAATTCCTATGGATGTGCCCCTAGTGGATGAGCACTAGTGGGTGTTGGCCCTTGACCAAGTTTTGGAGAACCTTGGTCACGTTTGACCAATTTTGGGACTTCGACAGATTGGTCGAAGGCGGAGCACAAGGAGAAGCATATATCATGGTATATCGGCCCCTTCTTAGGGAATTTTTGGGTTTAGGGTTTATGTAATGTGTATGGGATGTCGACCCATGGGTTTACCCATGCCTTGGCCCCTTTTGTAATGTATAAATAAATATCTAGATGATGTAAGAAACACCCTAGATCTAGAGAGAAGTGGTGCTAAGTGATATATTGTGCTGAGTGTAAGTGATGTAAGTAGTTGGATCTATGTGATTGAGTTAGCTTTGTGCATACTATGTGCATGAGAGCTTTCAAAGCTAAGTGCAAGTGTCTGTAAAGAGGCTTTGTTCTATAACCTAGCTTGGGGAAGGAGGGTCTAGGGAGGTGTGCACAGATCTCCTGTCCTATGTGGAGTGGGTTCTTGTGGCTCTGTGCTTGTAGAAGATTGAAAGAAGACAATAAAGACGATAAGAGTTGGTAGACGTAGCCCCACACTGGGGTGAACCACACATATCTTGTGTTGTGGTTTCTTTGTGCAATATAGTTGTTATGTTATTGATGTGATTTATGCTTAGTGTAGTGATATATGTTAGATGAACCTGATATAATAGTATCTTAGTGCTTAGTAATGGGAATGAATGCTAGAATTGATCTATTTCTATATGCTAAGTGCTTAGATGTATTAAATATTGTGAATACTTTGTTGTTCTGTAATTAGGGTTTTCCCCTACGAAGTGAATATTAATGAATGTTAACTGCTAAGTGCTCTATTAAGTGTTGTAATCACAGATCCGTGTCCTAGCTAGGTTGTAGACACTTGAGTCCTACAAACACCCCCACCTCTACCTCGAGTGAGACTTCATCTTCTTCGCTGGTGTTGCCGAAAGGGCTGATAGTTAGGGTTTTGTTGGTGCGCTGTTGAAGCGTTGAACCCCGAGTCTGGACCTGTGCCAACAAATGGTTCCGTTGCTGGGACCCAAAACTATGATTACTGGGAGCTGAAGAAAAGAAAGCTCTGCACGTAGATATGTTTCTTTAGTGCACAATATTCTACTTGATTGTGAAGCTCTGTGTTAAGAAAGGAATCAAATATGAAGAAAAGAGGTAAGATCTTAAAGCTTTGTGCTCTGAGAAAGGTAAGATAAGTGAAAATTTTTGTTTCGAAAGAATGGATCTAGGTATGTCTAATAGATTTTTTCCTAGTCTGAAAACTAGGGCACAATTAGAAGAAAGAAGATTGGATATGAGTAGATCTAATAAGAATAGTGAAAGATATGTTATTCATATGCATAGAAATAATGTTTGGACTAACAAATGGATGCAGGATCCCATATTTTTTTTTTTGCAGGTTAGTTATTGTGACCGCAATGCGCAGTACATGAAAGGTTGGGGGTAATTTAAAAGAAAGAGAGGATTAAATCTTTGTTATAGTTGTAGAAGACCGGGACATCTTGCTAAGGAATGCCCTGGTCAAGGTCCTATTTGCATTTGTTGTAAGGCTATTGGACATGAAGTTTTGGATTTCCCTAGAATGATTGCTAAAGTTGAAAAGATGAATATGAGACAAGAAAACCATGAGACAAGACAATAAACTAAGGATATGATAGAACCCCATAAAGAATTAGATACTGTATTATTACAGATGAAAGAAACCCTGAATGGTCATAGAGATATCAAATTATCAGAGATCTTAAACGAGAAGGAGTGCATAGAAGAAAGAATAGGAGACTTCGACATAGATTGTGTTCTGGATGAGGAAACACAGGTGAATATCATGATAGAAATAACTTGGGAAATTTTGGAAAAGCCTGCTATGGTTCCTTCATTTGAAAAAATAGGATTATTTAGAGGAGAACTGATAACTCTATGCGAAATACTTACCCATATATCTATGAGTGCTCATGGAACTTTGACAGAAGAAGAATTTGATATCATTAAGTTTTTTGAGAACAACACCCCATTTGCTATTTTTCTAGGAAAAACCTGGATTAAGAAAGATCAGATACTAAGGAAACAAGAAGAGGAGGATCTAGAACAGAAAAATCAAGAACTAAGAGATTTCATGGCTAGGAGAATAGTGCACTTACTGGAAGAACAAGAGGACCAGTCCAAGCTACTGAGGACCAGAGATCTCGATGTTGAAGTTGAAAGAACAAAGGAAGACTTGAAACACCTGTTTGTACGAGGGAGTAGAGCACCTACTCCAAAAGAAGAAGAAGTATTACTCTCAGAACCCTTGAAAGACATTTCACAGTGCGAAGTTACTATGCCAAGAGGAGATAAGAACAATAATGGAAAGAGGAAACTAGTGATTCAGATTACAGGAAAGAAAGCCAGAAAGCTTAGCAAGAAGAAAGTAAAGTTAGCAAAATTACAGGAAGTTCCAGGGAGGACTTTGTAGAAGGAAGGTTTGTAGAACTGGAGCTTCACCAGGATATCAGAACAGTGTAGATTGGAACTTCACCACAACGAAGCAATATGATCATTGGAGACGTCCCGATCATTAGAATGACGCTCCAGAATGGCTCGAAACATGATTATTAATGGAATGTTCTCCATTGGACCGTTGGGACCGCGCCATAACGGATGGAATTGCATTGATTGAGGCGTTCTTGCCCATTGGAGGAGTCTGTTACGATGTTATCTATTTATCCCGTCGAGCATTGTACCAAGAACACTTTTGCTAATTGTGATTATCCGAGCCCATAGATAACTAGTTTCTTTCGCGTAGTGCCTATTAAGAGATCACCACCCATTCTGTTACCGTGATTATTTGTTCACTGACCTGCGATACCTGAACTCGAGTGTGCATGTCAGTTGACTTCATCGCATTAGATAAATCTATTGAAGAGATCCTCATAGACCTCATGGCTGAGAAGGTCATGTCCACAAGATTCCAAGCCTCATTGATGAGAGGAGTGCAAGCATCCCCATCGACTGCTCGTGGATTTGGACCATCCCGAGATGCGACAGAGAAACAAACCAAGCATCGTGATGAATTGGCGAATGCGAAGCTCATCCCATATATCCTGCCTGACTATATCCCACCCTTGGCTGGCACGGTGAGCCGTGACAGTGTCCCAAGGGACTTCAACTACACTTTGATTACTGCGTACCTCCCGAAGGGGATACACGTAGTAGGACCACAGTTAGGAAAAATCATGACGTTGAATATCGATGAATTCAACTTGGGAGATCACAAGAACTATGGCATGCTCACCCCACACAAGTATTTGACCAAGACAAAGGGGAAGAAGTTGAATATCATCCCCCATCCGTGGACTATGACATCACGAGGTCCACTATCCTGAACATGATGAAGATACCACACTTTGGAAGGCATCAGTAGGTTAACACATGCGTTAAAATCCTGTTGTCTTTCTTCCATGGTGGTTATCTATGGTTGGATAGACACATCACCATAGATCTGGTGCTGATCCATCAGATCATTGGATTAAGTATGCAAGGACCAGACCCACAATAATTTTATCCAGGGAAGGCTGTAGATCACGCTCTAGCGCAAAAAATTAAAGATACCTATAGCGATGTGGAAAAGGGGAAGCGAGGCTACAAGGTAGCCTCCATTCAGAATGGCACAGTGTGCCTAGCCTACCAGTTGATCACTGGTAATATAGTAAGAAAGAACAGACCCACATAGGTCACGGGGTTCATTGTTGACCTCACGGGAAAATGCATTGAAGGACTACAAATGAACTAGGCGAGTTACCTCATCAACCGGTTAGAACAAGACTGCCGCGAAGCTCAGGATTAGGGCTATGAGTTTCATTTTAGTTGGATACTGATCCTTATCTCCTTCATTGTCTGGGAAATGATGGAAGGAGCGACCTTCCTTGAGATTGAGCCATCCGAACCCCTAGCTGCGAAGTTCACCACGCTCTGGTATTCGAGCGACATGGAAAAACAATGGAAGTCAAATGAAGTGTTCCACACCTACTACCTGTAGTTGAAGAGGGATATTGAGTCTTTCCCTCGTATGATACCGAACACCCTGCACAGGTTCAGACCATTTGTGAAGTTTCACGTAGATAGACATTTTATTTATATCATTGCGCGCGGAGACGAACATAAATAAGAGCTCCAATCTTATTATAATATCAATGAGGAGGACATGGAAGAAATAAATAAGGAGTGGCTTACAGAGCTCCTTATACCAGTCGACCAGGCAGAACTTTCCAACCTCAACCTCATTGGAAATCCTATGGTTACTCGCGAAGAGTATGATGCACCCAACAGTAGTAGAAGGAAGATGTATAGGAGCCAAACAACGCCTTAGAAGAGACTGCTTCAAACTCACCTGGAGGGGGAGGTGATGATGAAGTATAAAAAGAAGAGGACAAAGGAGAACAAGACAAACAAGGTGAAGTAACACCGCCTAGGGATCCTATTGATGAAATCTAGACCTCCAAGAAAATAAAGGTTCCCCCCACGAAACCTACATCGCGGAAGAAATCCAAAGCTAGTAAACCACAGTTGCAGACTGTGCTCACGATGGATGACGTAGATTTCATCATCACCGTTGTCTCAGATACCTCATAAGATATCTTACAGCATAATGAAGCTAAACAAGAGACCATGTATGAAATACTTTAAGCAAAGCTGAAATGGGTACAACAAGCCCTCTACTCCAACCACGTAGTTTCTACTATGCTGCCATCATTAGAATGAACAAAGTTGGGAGATGAGTCTGCCCAGCTACTCCGAATAGCAGATGTGATCAAAGCTCTCCTTCGTCGTGTTCAGGAAGAAAAAGAACATTCCACAAAGGCATTAAAGCAAGAAAAATAGGAATCCATAGAGAAACTTCGGGTTGTGCAACAAGAAAAATATGACATCCAAGCCAAGTTTGCAGAGGATAGAGCTCAGATCCAGAAGGATAAGGAACAACTGCTCGCATACTAGATTGGAGTTAAAGAAGTAGTCACTAGAGAACTTCTCTCTATGACAAGCTTAGAATAGATGGAAGAAGACCCAGTGGAAATCCAGGTAGGGAAGCTTGTTGAAGACATTCAACAGCTCCAATAGAGGGTAGTAGAACTGGAGTTACAAGCAGTTCCAAGCACTCTGCAGGAAGTGTGAGACTAGAGAGAAGAAACTTTTCGGAGCGTAATCTAGAGAATCAAGTCATTGGCCTTAGAATGTAAACAACTCAACAGTCAAAGTATGCAGAATTATGAGTGCCTTGCAGAGGACCTTGAACTAAGGACACTGGAGTCACAACTTCAGGAGGCCAAGCAATAAGAAACAACGGTGCAAGCATAGTTGAATCCACTATCAACGGTTGAGAGGATGAAACGATCCCAAGAACAATGAACAATTCAACAACAAGTCCATGCCATACAGAGTAAGGTCATGGAAGTGACTTAACAACTCCAACTAGTGTAGGATGCATCTTTCATGCTTTTCGAGGAAATTGAAGGATGAGGTGCAGAACTAGAACAAGTGGTCACCACAGTGGAACAACGCTTGGAAGAAGCTGTGACAGAGAAGGTTATTCAAGAGTTTTTTGAGTAGGAGGCTCTGGTGAAGCAATAGGTCGAGGCAGCTCGATCCAAGCTCAAGGAATTTGAGGTAGAGTTACCCAGATCAGAGTGACTCAGGGTGAGTCACAGGTGAGTGTTGGGGGCCTATTGTCTCTTGACGAAGTTTTGGAGAACCTTGGTCATGTTTGACCAATTTTGGGGCTTCGACAAGCTAGTCGAAGGCAGAGCGCAAGGTGAAGCAAAGATCGTGGGATCTCGACCCCTTCTTAGGGAATTTTTGTGTTTAGGGTTTATGTAACGGGTATGGGATGTCAGCCCATGGGTTTACCCATGCCTTGGCACCTTCTGTAATGTATAAATAGATATCTAGATGATGTAAGAAACACCCTAGATCTAGAGAGAAGTGGTGCTAAGTGCTATATTGTGCTGAGTGCAAGTGATGTAAGTAGTTGAATCTATGTGATTGAGTTAGCTTTGTGCATACTGTGTGCATGAGATATTACAAAGCTAAGTGCAAGTGATTGCAAAGAGGCTTTGTGTTGTAACCTAGCTCTAGAAAGGAGGGTTTGGTGAGGTGAGCACAGATCTCCTATCCTATGCAGAGTGGTTTCTTTTGGCTTTGTGCTTGTAGAAGATTGAAAGAAGACAATAAAGAAGATAAGAGTTGGTGGACGTATCCCCACACTGGGGTGAAGCACATATATCCTGTGTTGTGGTTGCTTTGTGCATTATAGTTGTTATGTTATTGATGTGATTTATGATTAGTGCAGTGATATATGTTAATAGTAGCTTAGTGCTTAATAATGGGAATGAATGCTAGATTTGATCTATTTCTATATGCTAAGTGCTTGGATGTATTAGATCTTGTAAATACTGTGTTGTTCTGTAATTAGGGTTTTCCCCTACGAAGTGAATATTAATGAATGTTAATTTCTTAGTGCTCTATTAAGTGTTGTAATCACATATTTGTGTTCCATCTAGGTTGTAGACACTTGAGTCCTGCAAGCACCCCTGCCTCTACCTCGAGTGAGACTTCATCTTCTTCGCAGGTGTTGCCAAAAGGGCCAATAGTTAGGGTTTTGTTGGTGTGCTGTTGAAGTGTTAAATCCTAGGTCTACCCCTGTGCCAATAGTGGGTGTATCATATCCCTTACTATATTGTTCAAGAGGCAGACCTTCCTATAACCCTAATTGTAATGTAAAGGGTATAGGTCGGCCCCACCTTAATGTGTCTGGTAATTAATGTAAAAGATAATTAATCTGGTTAATATTAATTATATTATAATCTAGTGAGGTCGACCCTATTGTTCCAATAGACACTTTTTTTTAGAGTTTCAGGTTAGTATAAGTAAAGGTAAATTCCCCATTGAGGAATCATATATTTCATGTGAGTTTGGAAATTTCAGCAAGTACACTTCCTTGGGAAAAGTGCACACCTCTCTTTGGCGCTAGTCTTCTAGGATTTGAGAACCCTCTTGTGTGCTAGGGTTTATATTGATGGTGAAGGTATTTCTCTTGAAGAATATAGCAAAGGATTTGGTTGGGTTTTCTTCCCTTGTTGAGAAGGGTTTCCCAGGACACTTCTTGTGTTCTTGTGCATGGTGCTTCTTCTTGTGATCTTGATTGCTGCAACATTAATGGTTTAAGTAAAATGATAAAATGGAATGAACTTCATTCTTAAGCCTAGGTTATTGAAAAATCAACATTAATGAGGTGGAATAGATCTAGTATTGTTTTTTTTTTTTTTAACTTTAACTTTTTTCATGGTCTTCACCTCTAAAATTTTGTCTTTTATTTGACTTAGGTTTATACATGGGTCTTCATTTTCTTAGCTAGACCTTGTCGAATTCCATATGATAGGTCAAACATGAGAAAGAGTAACTTTTTATGAAAAAATTGGAAGTAAATGGAAAATATGTAAGGTGTTAAGTATGGTTAGGGGCATGAGACATGCTACATCAACCAAATCTCTAGTAGTATGACTTGACACAAGACCCAACAACACTTATCTAAAGGATAATTATTTCTCCCATGGTACAATGAGGAAAATAGTAAAATTGTTAATGTCATGAAGTTTTATTAGATCACACTTTAGTGCTTACCACGTTCACAACTAGTTTACAAGTTATAACACCATATCTAAGTATCGAAACCATACACGAGAACACAACACATCAACTAAAGTGAACACACTAAAACAAAGTACCATGACCATATGAAATGAAATCGTAGTGTGCCAAGTGAATATGTCATCTAAGGTGTAAGGATGAAAAGAGATGATATACCACCATTGAGTCATATGAAAGAAATGAGGAGTAATGTGAGGAAATATCATCATATATTGTTAGGTAGCTAGAGAGGTAGTGGGGGGGCCTAGAGGGCCCATAATGATAACAGTGGAGGCCATTCAATGTAAGGTGGACTTGGTCCACTATATTATTAAATAAGACACACTATAGTAGTTAGATATAATAAATATGTAGTTAGATACAATAAATGTAAGAGCACTTCTTAGAAGGTTCTACTTCTATAAGATTCCTCCTCTAGAGTGTTCTTAGGTGATGGTGGCACTATATAAAGGGGTTCAAGCAATGTAATGGGATATGAAGAGAAGTATTGTATTTGGAGAAGTATATCAATAGGAGGAATCCCCCTTGAAGAGGAAAGTGAACATGAGAGGATCCATTACATAATAAGATCCATTGTATGGTGTTTCCCTACCTCAAGGGTTTTGATATAATAAAGGAGATTTTGCATATTGTTCTTGTATATCTGTTGTGGTGTTTTTGTATTCATATCTTTGGTACTTAAAAATTGGTATCATTTGGAAAAAAAAATGGGTATTTGAATTCCTCTCGGAAAAATACCCAATTTAAAAAAAAACATCAGCCAAAATGGAGTCCAGGAAGTGAAGTTATGAGCATTTTAAATTCAACAGTTTTTTAGGGTTTTTCCGGAAAAACCCGTGATTTTCTGTTGTAACTTATTGTTCTATTTTTTGGGTTTTTTCATGATGGTGATGGACCTGTAGATTTAATAACTTTTCATAGGGTTCTCATATTTTTACCATATCAATTCCATTGAATAAATTATTTTAAGAGCTTTCTTTTGGTATATTTTATGTGGTGTTTCCAATGACTATTTCCTCTCAAACCCTCAAAGAAATTATAGATGACTGAGGCATTCAAAG
>JZKD02S1823758.1:79851-92542 GCA_000966675.3 Picea glauca
CATTACATAATAAGATCCATTGTATGGTGTTTCCCTACCTCAAGGGTTTTGATATAATAAAGGAGATTTTGCATATTGTTCTTGTATATCTGTTGTGGTGTTTTTGTATTCATATCTTTGGTACTTAAAAATTGGTATCATTTGGAAAAAAAAATGGGTATTTGAATTCCTCTCGGAAAAATACCCAATTTAAAAAAAAACATCAGCCAAAATGGAGTCCAGGAAGTGAAGTTATGAGCATTTTAAATTCAACAGTTTTTTAGGGTTTTTCCGGAAAAACCCGTGATTTTCTGTTGTAACTTATTGTTCTATTTTTTGGGTTTTTTCATGATGGTGATGGACCTGTAGATTTAATAACTTTTCATAGGGTTCTCATATTTTTACCATATCAATTCCATTGAATAAATTATTTTAAGAGCTTTCTTTTGGTATATTTTATGTGGTGTTTCCAATGACTATTTCCTCTCAAACCCTCAAAGAAATTATAGATGACTGAGGCATTCAAAGCCCAATTGTATGACACATTGGATGACTTTGTATATGGTCTCACAAATGGTTTTTGTAGTATTCAAGATTCATTGGATAACATGCATGAGAGATTTCTTATGGCAGACATCAGGGATGAATATACTGAAGAAATATATTCTTGGTATGATTTTGAGGCCGATTTTGATGATTGGTATATGTATAGTTATCATTTATAGGATAACAACCACTTCCATCTTTTATTTTATGACTCTACTGCACCTTCTGTAGAGAACATTAATGTGACACATCAAGATCTAGTTATGATTACCAACGTCCAACCTGCATATTCTACAATGGTATTGTTCCTTCCAGATTCAGCTTTGACCCTTTCCCACTATGTGGATGGATATTCTTATTTGGATCCACATGATAGGTGTTAGTATTGGGAGCATCATTTTCAGTTGGTTATTGGGTGCCGATATCTTCTGTGTGGAGTTCACATAAACACTTGGACATGGGACCCTAGTTTACAATGGTGATTGGACTACTTCAACATGTTGGCTTCCATTTCTCAATGGGACCCTGGTTCTCTAGTATACTTCAACACTATGGTCCACAATTATCCATGATACCCTAGTATATGGTTGTACATCAAGTGTTGAGGACAATGCTTTCATAAGGGGGATGGAATGTTAGGTAGCTAGAGAGGTAGTGGGGGGGGCCTAGAGGGCCCATATTGATAATAGTGGAGGCCATTCAATGTAAGGTGGAATAGGTCCACTATATTATTAAATAAGGCCCACTATGGTATTTATATATAATAAATGGGTAGTTAGATACAATAAATGTAAGAGGAATTCTTAGAAGGTTCTACTTCTAGAAGATTCCTCATCTAGAATGTTCTTAGGTGATGGTAGCACTATATAAAGGGGTTTAAGAAATGTAATGGAATATGAAGAGAAGTATTTTATTTGGAGCGGTAGCTCAATATAAGGAAGCCCCCTCAAAGAGGCAAGTGAACAGGAGAGGATCCCTTCCATAATAATATCCATTGTATGGTGTTGCCCTACCTCAAGGGTTTTGATATAATAAATGCAATTTTGCATATTGTTCTTGTATATATGTTGTGGTGTTTTTGTATTTGTGTCTTTGGTACTTAACATATATCTAAAGGATAAATTTATGAAAAAGTAAAAGTCAAAGATCATGAGAAAAAGAGCTCATGTAAATAGCAACGCCACACCCTTGAGAGGGTGGATCTAGAAGCAATTACCATTGAAGGGGTAACATATGACTTCTACTTTGGGACATGCACTCTTAAATAATGAGTGTATGAGAACTCTAGAATATCACTTAAGCATGTAATCTACACAAATATAAACTTTGACAAAGAATCAACAAAAAAGAACAAGGTAATTCTATCGCCCTTGTAAATCACTACTTTGCATGAAATAATTTTTTTTATAACTCTAATGAAAACATGTAAATAAAGAACGTGACTATACTTAGAAAATGATTGAAAATAAATTTCTCTAAGGAAATCAAATGTATTAAAATAAAAAAATCAAAGTAATGCATGGAAAGAGAACACACAAACATCCTAAACCACTTCTCAAAAGAGCGTATTCTTTCCTAATCTTATTGCCTAACTAGTAACAAAGGACACTATGTGAAGTCATAGATCTAGTGCAATCACTTGATGAGATAATCATCATCATGAGACTTTCCATTATGTTTAGTTATGAACCAAAACAGGGACACATTAAATATCACATGGGCACAAGGTGGAATCTGTAACACTCCTAGGCTTAGAATAAAGGAAATATCATAATTATGAAGCACAAGGCCAAAACTCTACCAAGGTTGGTTGGTACTTTCACAAAATTCCTCCATCTTAGAATCAATAAGGATGATGTAATAATTATTTTTATCATTGGGATGGAGTATCCCATTGGTTTCACTATTTGAATCATTAAGGAAAAGGGCCTTTGAAGGCCACTCCAACTAGAATCTGCATGAAAATTGTGGATTTTCCATGCCAATTTCAATCAAAGGTAAGGAAATAGAATGAGAACACTCATTATTAAAATCTATGCTTTCTAGGACATAAGGCAAGGAATGCTCCACATCTATGATAACCCCTTCACAACTTTTCCTTTCCAAAAGAGGGGAAGTTTCTTCAAGACTTGAACCATTATATTCTTCAACAAAATATTCTAAATTAAATCCTTCATAATGTCCAAGTTCACCAATATCAATTTCACCCTCATTATCAGTATCCAAAATGGGATCCCATTCACAATACACACATCTTGTATCCCATTTATGTCTTCCTATGTGGAAACAATCATGAGTGTTTCCAATACTAGGGTCATCATGTTATTCATGGAATGAGGAAAAACCCATGGATCCTTCTACAAACTCTTCCTTCTCAAAATGTCCTATATAGAGTGCTCTCTCTTCATGAGATTTCAGTTGTAAGTAGAGAATTAGAGTAGTCATTAGGATTCGAAAGAGAAAAGGATTCTTAGCTTTGATTCATGGTTTTGGTTTTCATGCTTTCATTATTCTTTTATAAAGATTGATTTGATTATTATTGCTTCATTGGTGAGAGCTCTCATATGTTGTTATGCCATNCATTACATAATAAGATCCATTGTATGGTGTTTCCCTACCTCAAGGGTTTTGATATAATAAAGGAGATTTTGCATATTGTTCTTGTATATCTGTTGTGGTGTTTTTGTATTCATATCTTTGGTACTTAAAAATTGGTATCATTTGGAAAAAAAAATGGGTATTTGAATTCCTCTCGGAAAAATACCCAATTTAAAAAAAAACATCAGCCAAAATGGAGTCCAGGAAGTGAAGTTATGAGCATTTTAAATTCAACAGTTTTTTAGGGTTTTTCCGGAAAAACCCGTGATTTTCTGTTGTAACTTATTGTTCTATTTTTTGGGTTTTTTCATGATGGTGATGGACCTGTAGATTTAATAACTTTTCATAGGGTTCTCATATTTTTACCATATCAATTCCATTGAATAAATTATTTTAAGAGCTTTCTTTTGGTATATTTTATGTGGTGTTTCCAATGACTATTTCCTCTCAAACCCTCAAAGAAATTATAGATGACTGAGGCATTCAAAGACCAATTGTATGAAAAATTGGATGAATTTATATATGGTCTCACAGATGGTTTTCGTAGTATTCAAGATTCATTGGATAACATGCATGAGAGATTTCTTATGGCGGGCATCATGGATGAATATACTGAAGAAATATATTCTTGGTATGATTTTAAAGCCAATTGCGATGATTGGTATATGGATAGTTATCATTTATAGGATAACAACCACTTCCATCTTTTATTTGATGACTCTACTGCACCTTCTGTAGAGAACATCAATGTGACACATCAAGATCTATTTATGATTACCAATGTCCAACCTGCATATTCTACAATCGTATTGTTCCTTCCAGATTCAACTTTGACCCTTTCCCACTATGTGTATGGATATTCTTATTTGGATCCACATGATAGGTGTTAGTATTGGGAGCATCATTTTCAGTTGGTTATTGGGTGCCGATATCTTCTCTGTGGAGTTCGCATGAACACTTGGACATGGGACCCTAGTTTACAATGGTGATTGGACTACTTTAGCATGTTGGCTTCCATTTCTCAATGGGACCCTAGTTCTCTAGTATAATTCAACACTATGGTCCACACTTATCCATGATACCCTAGTATATGGTTGTACATCAAGCGTTGAGGACAACACTTTCATAAGGGGGCTGGAATGTTAGGTAGCTAGAGAGGTAGTGGGGGGGCCTAGAGGGCCCATATTGATAATAGTGGAGTCCATTCAATGTAAGGTGGAATAGGTCCACTATATTATTAAATAAGGCCCACTATGGTATTTATATATAATAAATGGGTAGTTAGATACAATAAATGTAAGAGGACTTCTTAGAAGGTTCTACTTCTAGAAGATTCCTCATCTAGAATGTTCTTAGGTGATGGTAGCACTATATAAATGGGTTCAAGAAATGTAATGGAATATGAAGATAAGTATTTTATTTGGAGAGGTATCTCAATAGAATGAAGCCCCCTCGAAGAGGCAAGTGAACAAGAGAGGATCCCTTCCATAATAATATCCATTGTATGGTGTTGCCCTACCTCAAGGGTTTTGATATAATAAATGCAATTTTGAATATTGTTCTTGTATATATGTTGTGGTGTTTTTGTATTTGTGTCTTTGGTACTTAACATATATCTAAAGGATAAATTTATGAAAAAGTAAAATTCAAAGATCATGAGAAAAAGAGCTCATGTAAATAGCAACGCCACACCCTTGAGAGGGTGGATCTAGAAGCAATTACCATTGAAGGGGTAACATATGACTTCTACTTTGGGAAATGCACTCTTAAATAATTAGTGTATGATAACTCTAGAATATCACTTAAGCATGTAATCTACACAAATATAAACTTTGAAAAAGAATCAACAAAAAAGAACAAGGTAATTCTATCGCCCTTGTAAATCACTACTTTGCATGAAATAATTTTTTTTATAACTCTAATGAAAACATGTAAATAAAGAACGTGACTATACTTAGAAAATGATTGAAAATAAATTTCTCTAAGGAAATCAAATGTATTAAAATAAAAAAATCAAAGTAATGCATGGAAAGAGAACACACAAACATCCTAAACCACTTCTCAAAAGAGCGTATTCTTTCCTAATCTTATTTCCTAACTAGTAACAAAGGACACTATGTGAAGTCATAGATCTAGTGCAACCACTTGATGAGATAATCATCATCATGTGACTTTCCATTGTGTTTAGTTATGAACCAAAACATGGACACATTAAATATCACATGGGCACAAGGTGGAATCTGTAACACTCCTAGGCTTAGAATCAAGGAAATACCATAATTATGAAGCACAAGGCCAAAACCCTACCAAGGTTGGTTGGTACTTTCCAAAAATTCCTCCATCTCAGAATCAATAAGGATGATGTAATAATTATTTTTATCTTTGGGATGGAGTATCCCATTGGTTTCACTATTTGAATCATTAAGGAAAAGGGCCTTTGAAGGCCACTCCAACTAGAATTTGCATGAAAATTGTGGATTTTCCATGCCAATTTCAATCAAAGGTAAGGAAATAGAATGAGAAAACTCATTATTAAAATCTATGCTTTCTAGGACATAAGGAAAGGAATGCTCCACATCTATGATAACCCCTTCACAACTTATCCTTTCCAAAAGAGGGGAAGTTTCTTCAAGACTTGAACCATTATATTATTCAACAAAATATTCTAAATTAAATCCTTCATAATGTCCAAGTTCACCAATATCAATTTCACCCTCATTATCAGTATCCTAAATGGGATCCCATTCACAATACACACATCTTGTATCCCATTTATGTCTTCCTATGTGGAAACAATCATGAGTGTTTCCAATACTAGGGTCATCATGTTATTCATGGAATGAGGAAAAACCCATGGATCCTTCTACAAACTCTTCCTTCTCAAAATTTCCTATAGAGAGTGCTCTCTCTTCATGAGATTTTAGTTGTAAGTAGAGAATTAGAGTAGTCATTAATGGTAGTCTTTAGGATTCGAAAGAGAAAGGGATTCTTAGCTTTGATTCATGGTTTTGGTTTTCATGCTTTCATTATTCTTTTATAAATATTGATTTGATTATTATTGCTTCATTGGTGAGAGCTCTCATATGTTGTTATGCCATTCAACTCTTCACTTGTTGTATATTCTCTTCCTTCATGTAGTTATCCATTTCTAGATTAATTTCTTGTTCCTAAATTAATTTCCCATTCCTAGATTAATTTCATTTACGCAACTAGATTAATTCAATTCCAAGTTGTGTGTTAGATTAATGATTCAATTTCAGTCATGTGTTAGATAAATGATTCAATTTTAGTTGTGGCTTAAACATTAGATTAGATTAGTCCCGCTTCAATCTTGCATAAACTTTGCATGTGCTTCGTCATTTTACGAACCCCAGGTTGACAAATTAGATAGTTGGGCAAGTACTACAAAAACATTAATACAACATTAGTTCGGCCCAATATAACGACTGCCATTCCCTTATCACGATTATTGTTCCTTTTGCTGTTCATTTGAACAGAACGATTGTTGTTCCTTTTGTTACAATTGTTGTCCCTTTGCAGGGGTTGCATCTCTGGAGGACAAGTATTGAAAATGAAAGGTAAGAACCTACATAGGCAACAAGTAAAACACTTGCACCAACGCCTACCTTTGGATGATGCATAGAGGTTATATTTTAAGACATATTTAGAGCCCAACAAACTTATCCTTTCCAAAAGAGGGGAAGTTTCTTCAAGACTTGAACCATTATATTCTTCAACAAAATATTCTAAATTAAATCCTTCATAATGTCCAAGTTCACCAATATCAATTTCACCCTCATTATCAGTATCCTAAATGGGATCCCATTCACAATACACACATATTGTATCCCATTTATGTCTTCATATGTGGAAACAATCATAAGTGTTTCCAATACTAGGGTCATCATGTTATTCATGGAATGATGAAAAACCCATGGATCCTTCTACAAACTCTTCCTTCTCAAAATGAGCAAAGATTGCATCAAAAGGCTCAAAATTTTGAAAAGGGGAGAAACACATTGAAACAATATCTTCAGGTGGGTGGGGGAAACGGACTTGGTTTCTTACACCCTCTACATTATCATCAAAGTTGTCTTCAATAATGGACTCATTAGGTTGTTCTTATTCTTCCTCATCCATGTACTCTTCATAAAATTGGATTTTTATAATGTTTTACTCTTAATGAAGTGGTTCTTACTTAATGATCTCATCAAATGATTTTCCTTCTTCCTCACATCCTTGATACTCAATGGGATTGTAAATTTATTCCTTTTTTTCAAAAATCTCACGAGGAGATACTTCAACTATGTTTGCTTCATATTATTGATCTTCAACAATAGACAAAATTGATGTCTCCTCAATCTCATGATTCTCAATGGTTTCAATAATTTGATCCTCTTTATCTTCTTGTAAGGATACCACATAGTCTTCAAAGGAATATTTAAAATGTTGTAGCTGAGGACCCCAATGCTTAAAAAAGACTTTGGATAAATTTGAACAAGAAGATATGGTCCTAGAAATACTATAATGTCTCACTCAATTTCTTTCTATCATTTCCAAAGAGAATACAAACAACTTGATCAAAATATCCTCATGAGTTACAACAATTTTTACAACATACTCTAAGAATGATACAATGTGTTGAATAGCATGAGATTCAATGCCATCAAACTTCGAAAGATATTCACTCCATTTTGGAGGGTATTTATTAGGATATTCAACATTTATTTCTAGATTAAAGAAAGGAAAAATATCATGAAAATCCCAAGGTGTCATATTTCCCACAACTCAAATATGAAAATCAAAATTGGCAAGAGTAGAGTCGCCAAGGTGAATTCTCAATGCCAACATAATGTTGCTTGCTTCACCCTAAAAGCAACAAGTCTTAAAAGTCTATAAGGGAAAAGGGAATCTTCCCCTCAATGGAGTCATTGTATGAGTAAATTAGATAGATATTTGAATCCTACTGATAAAATTGTTTGAAGAAAAACTTCTAATATTAGGGAATGGACTTTTTCCTCGACAATGATGCCAAAATGTTACCTCTCAAACTCTCACCTAGAAGTGAAATTCCCAACTTCAATGGGAGAGCCTAGGGGTAAATCTCAGGAAAGCCACCCACGGTCACCTTGATGGCCTTGCCCCACTTTTTAGATTAAGAAAAAGGGGAGATCCTTTTATAGGGGGAGTCCCTAAAATTAGTCATGTCATTCGTATAGATGAAGATCTATTATCTTGAGATGATTGATTTATATGATGAAGCCAAAAAATCAATTTACCATTAATAGAATGAATGTGTTGTTATACAAATAATTCCAATTGATATACTTAAGTCAATACAATGTGTGTTGAATTATGGCATGCCAACGATGAGAATATGTGAGATTTACCACTACTAAATAATTCACAATATATGTTGGAGATTGTGCAGATTTAATGTGCAAGAGCACTAGTCAAATTGCTTAATTCAAACCATAAGACAATAATCAAGTTCCATACTAAATATGTATCAAGTATGATGAAGTAAAAATGCTATAGTCCTTCAACACAAAATTACAATTCAAACAAGTGCTTTAGATTTCACTTAAATTTTTTATGAATCAACACTTGAAATTTTTATTTCTCAATGACATTCATAAGTTATATGACATAGATGCAAGCAATCATTTACTTACTCATCCAATATATATGATCCATAACATGGTTGTGTGATTTTAATGAAAAAAAAATGGAAACATCTCTCATATACTAGATCATATTTCCATGAAAGTAGATGCCAAGGATATTACCATCCATAAACCATAACCATAGATGTAATGAATTGTGGACATGATCAATTATTATAGCCATGCAAAAATGTGAAATTGTATCAACTAAATGTATTCTGGATCTATTTCAGACTTCGGTTATGTAGATATTTTACCAAGCCAGTGTGTGAAATCAAAGTGAGACCATAAAATTCACATGTTTAAGATACACCAACATTTACTTCAAGCATAATATTAAGTTTGATTATTATGTGTCAATCCTTTGAGATAGTCAAGTTATGATTAGTTTTAGAAGTGTTCTTCAAGCCATTGAACCACCATAATATTTGAAAGAGTAAGAATTGAACTATTCTAAATAAATACTATAAGATCAATATGTTTGTTAGAGAGGCTTTTGGATCCAAACTATGTGTGGAGTTTTGAAACATCCAATGTTTTGAGTAGACATTACACCCATCATTAGGGACATAGGAAGCTGTTAAGATGTAAAAGAGTGTTAAGATAAATATATAGAAGAATATTGGAGAACTTCGTTAATGAACTGAAAGTAGCTATTGACATTAGGTAATTAATAATTTAATAATTGAAAGTATGGAAATAATTTAATATTTAACCTATCCCTAATTTATTACCTGGCTATTCCAATTTATTACTTTATTATTTCATTATTATCTCAAAAAATTTATATGTATTTTTCCTTATCTCTCTATTTATTATCTTTATCTTTAGTCTCCCTTGAATTTTTCAACTCTCCTTAATTATTATCTCCTTCTTTATTATTTTATCCTTAACAAATATTTTAATCTTTATACATTTACTTTTTTAACTCATTATTATCTCAATTATATTTTTAATACTTTTAATTATTCTTTTCCTTCCTCCTCCTTGTTCACCTCATTATTTTACCTTTATTAATTACCTAATGTCAATGGCTACTTTCAATTCATTAATGACATTCTCCAATATTCTGCTATATATTTACCTCAACACTCTTTTACATATTAACAACTTCTTATGTCCATTCGAAATGTTGGACGTTTCAAAACTTCACACACAATTTGGATCTAGAAGTATCTCTAGCATTATGACTAACTATGGAAACTTGCATACACAAATCAATAAATTTGACACAATGTTATGAACCATCATTACTTAATGCTTGGGATATATGTTCTCATGCTAAGTTTTTTAGGTTACAAAGTCATCATTTATCATAATCATAAATTGATTCCTTGTAATACCGCATTCTAAAATCCAATAAGACTTTAAAATATCTGTCAAACCCTCAAACAATGAACAATGCATAGATAAAATAACATTAAAAATGTGAATCATTTAGCATTTATTGCAGTTTGTTCAATCATTTCTAGCATTGATTTGGTTCTTATGGTGTGTCATATTTCAAACTTGTAAACCAATTTGGAAAATAACAATCCAATGTGTATTAAGTGTAATAATACCTCGAATATTAGGTTCCAACGTATAGTCAACCAGATTGAGTTAAAACCATAAGATTCATCGCATTTAAGAGCACATTTGAGCCAATCATCATATTTCTATTAAATCCATCAACTAATTATACTATTAAACCATTAGGTCTATTAAACTAGCAAACATCTAAGCTGAATCTAACTCTTAAAACATTAAACCCTTAACTCTTTTGATTTGTTAAGACATCATTTTGGTTCATTGGTGAGTTAAGATCATAAATTAGACTTAAATTTAAGAATTGAATTCCAAATCAACCCTTCAAACCTTCAACTAATCGAATAAACCAACAAATGAAATACCCCAGGTATCAAACCCTTAACCAATTGATAAAAGTAGCAATGAAAATGTGATAGATCATGCTTAATCACCAAATCCTACAACATATTTCAACATCGATTTAATATATTGGATTGATCTAAGCATGGATTAAGAAATGCATTAAAAACCTAAGAATATCACAATTCATTATCAATATATTTTTAAGTTGTATTAGGAATACATGAGTTCATTCATTGATTATACTTAGATCAACAAATATTTGTTCATATATCACTTCAAGCGATTAGACCCAAGTACAATGCAAAAAATGTTTCGGTAATTTAACATGAAATATAGAACAATTTTGCAAGGAAAAATTCAAGTCTAGACTAAATCAAAATATTGAGATCAACAGACTTGAATATGCAATCTAGATCTACAATTATAAACCTTGAAACCCTAGATTGCAAATAAAAAAATGAAAAGAAGGGAAAAAACTGAAGCTTGGTTAAGGAAATCCAATAATAGACCAATGCCTATTGGATATGGTGTCACTTGCGTAGATCAAGTGTTTTTCTTTTACCTTATGTGTTGAAGTTATATGAAACATCTAGGATTTTCCTACAAGCATCAACATGCATACTATGTATTGAAGTCACATGCACCAAGAAGGATTGTGCTATGAGAATCAAATGAGATACTTGAAATCCATTAAGTATGGTTTGGGAGGTTGGTCCTATGAGAATCCACCTAAGTATCACAAGGTAAACTCTAAATCTAGTCTAGTGCAATATGTTATAACCCTAGGATGTCCACACTCAATGTAAAAGAAGTGTAAGATTAAATGATCACAAGGAATAAGGCAAGTAGAACTATACCTTAGTTTACTTCTCAATGTGGCATGCTTCCATTCTATGAGCTTGCACCAACTCCTTCCTCTAGCATACCTGCAAATAAAAAATATCTTCCAATATGCCCTTGAACAAGAATAAAATAATATACAAGATTACTCAATGGCATTTGCAAAGAAAGACTAGATTCTTCTCATTATTCTCCAACCAATCCACTTCATTTCCTCCAAGATTTAGACCACAAGATTCTTCGACATAATATTCCATGTTGTGAGGTTTCCTTTCATGATTTAATGGTGTTTTATTGAATACACTATATATGACTTGGTAGCACTTCATAAATTAAGAAATTAATAATCTCTTGTGGGCCGTTTCAAGTACATTCTAAGGAATAATGTGATCATGTTTGATGAGTAACATATTTCATATCTGAGCACAAATCATTGTTGTATTTGGATCACCATAAAGCCTTAATAAATCCGGTTTTGATGGATCTCATAATTAATGTCTAATTGTTGGATGATCGATCTTCTCACATTCTAAGTAACTTGCAAATATGATCATAACATTGTGGATGTTATAATATCCTATTTGTAGTTGGCTCATTGATTCAAATTTGTTGGTTATTTCTAAATCATAAACACATTTTGGCATCCTTGGAGAATACATGTTCATTCTATCTCTTCTTGAGTGATTCAAGGCATAATTGAACAATTGTTATGGTGATAAAAACATTCAATTTCAACTTGGATTTTCATGACTCTTAAATCCACTTTGGGATACTTGTGTTATTTGAAGTAATCAATTAAGTAATATGCATATTTAATATTTTCCTCAACATAAAAATAAAATTGGTAATTGGATAATAGCTTTGACATTTAATCTAAGATAGTGAATACTCACACTCTATCTATAACAATCTAGTTATATTGACCATAGGGATTCCCCATAGACAAGGACAATTTCCTTTAATATAGTCTGAAGAGTGGGAAAGGATATTGAGGTGACATTGGGTGGATTTTGTTGGTGCGTAAATATGTTCAATGTATATCTCACACTCATTTAAATGTCAATCTGGGATTTGTAATCAAAAGAGTCGTTACACCATATGTGCCGAGAATAAGTAACCTACCTAAGTCTGTTGCATATAGGAAATAATTAATAACATAAAAATCCTATTTCTAATATTTCTAAATACTC
>JZKD02S1823780.1:37229-47299 GCA_000966675.3 Picea glauca
TCTTTCACGACATGCCCTTCATGATGCACCATGTGCTCCAAGGGTGCCACTTGCCTCATCTTTTCCCTTGTGCGACGTGCCCTTCAGGATGAACTACGTGCTCCAAGGGTGCCACTCACCTCTTTTCATTTTTCTTGTGCGACGTGCCCTTCAGGATGCACCACATGCTCCAAGGGTGCCACTCGCCTCTTGAATGACTTGGTAGACATCAAAAACCCCTGGATTAAATACTCCTCCAGATGAACTTGTGGGATACTAAGGGCCTCTAAGGAATAAGGCCCCTGCCTTATTGAGCGCCCCTCAGAATCATCATGAACGACTGTCGCAATTTTCCCTCATGGCATCCTAGGTCCTCTCAAACTAGGTAATCGTTAACCTACAGTTCGAGCCACGACGGGAGTGCTAGTAGGTTGTGGCAGGGCTATTTTCCACACCTCTCCCTCAACATCTCTGGTAGTCGTGCATGACCCCTTTACTCCACATGTGAGTCTGGTCGGCAAGCTATCATCAACCTGCATCATCACAAATCATGTCAGAACATATTCATATCATATCATCTAATCAGATTCACTAATAACACAGTAAAATAATCAAACCCCAATGGTACACTCCCTAACTCAATCCAGAGTCCAAGGGGTTAAGTTGATGCCTCTGCATCCTCGAGGTCCAAAATCCTGCACACTCAGTAAAATTGAGTCAATAGCACCTATCTATGTCAATGAAGTTAAACCATGTCATCAACCCATGACACCTCATAATCAAAATCAAATGTTTTAATAGCATAATAATCCAGATCACTTGCGAGCAAGTGTCCTCTAAAATTAAGTTCACTCAGTGCGCTAGAGCGGGATGTTACAACTAGTTTTTCTTTGGTTTAGTGTGCATGGCCCCTTTGTAGCTCAGGGAGCTCAGGAGGAATAATATTACCCCTAGCATTGACTGGGAGGTTGCAGCGAAGTCATATCGTTCGTCAAGTGGGAGCTGGATGGAGTGCACACATGACAACGACTCGGAGCTGTCACCTTGGGCTATGGTACACATGCGTTTATTTAAATGGTAGGTTATTATTTTTCGTACGCTTTCATTACTGTACTTATATTGTGTAAAGAAATGTGTTTTACTTAGTGTTTTTAATCGATAACTTAAAGTCATCATAGCTTTACACTCGTTGCTTTTAAATTGATTTCCTTGGCAACCCAATCCATGATTTCTATGACTATGATGTTTTGTTTTATTGAGTATTATGAATAGATTGTTCTTTATCTTCCGTCCTTATCCATAGATCATCATTCCATGCCCGAGAAGTTGTCCAGGAGGCGAATTGACAATTGTCACTTCGATGTTAATAGACCTATAGATTCTAATGCACTTCTTTTATGTGTGTGGATGATGAGAGAAGGATAATGTTTTCCCAGCCATCTACCCTTACCATCTCTACGTTGATTGATTCATGGATGAACGATTGGTCTTGTGTTTCCTTGTGAATGATTAACTCCCGTGTTTGATTGTTTCTTGTTGTGATCTTCTACTGCCTTCGTTTCTCTTCCTAGAGTCATCGCTTGCATTTATTTGAGTGGTTAAACTCTGATTACACTTTGTGTTTTAACTTTTTAAACTCTAATCAAGTCTCTACACTTGAATGGTAAATATCCACATTTTCTTGTTATTGATTACATCTACATTTACTGATGATTAATCCTCGCATTCTTTTTTGAATGATTATCACTTCTTTTTATGTGAGACTGCATTTTTTTTTGTGACTGTATTTTATCCATATGATGGGCAGTGTGGTAATGTCTTATCACTTTAAAATCTATATCACATATTTTGGACAACGTTACACATAGTGATACCATTCATTTATTAGCTAGTTGTGTCACGTGTTAATAGCCAACAATTCTATCAATGTGAATTGTATATCTGCATTTTTTATAAAACATAGCAAATATGAAGGACTGCCTCTTATGAATGCAAATATTAATCAAAGGTATGATGGCATTTTTTTAGTATGACTGCAAATTTATTAATTATTGACAGCGAATTACATGTAATGGTGACTGAGATTTTATTATATATAGAGTGTGATTGCGTTTTAATTAATGTTGTGTGTCTAGATATATAATTGACAGTGAGTTTGTATAGGCCTTGTATTTATCATGTGATTTCTTATTTGAATAACAAAACAATTTCCCCTAATCCATAATGATTATTGTTAGACATAGATTTAAGAATGGGAATTTAGGAATGGACAATGATCATCACATGTAAAATATATACAACGTTTTTCTTATGTAAAACGAATGATAACTGCTTTCATACATAAGATCGACAATGTTTTTTTTATAGTTGATAGATAACGATCATCTTTAGGCAGTGAAATTTATGTTGGACAACGATTGGGACAACAAATTTAAACCAACAAATAAGAAGCAAACTTAAAACATTTATTCTTGCATCTGTCATTGCTCTTACTTTATACAACAATTATTCTTAACTATTTCATTTTCCCTTAGTAAAGTTGTTATGAGGTCAGATCTGTACCAGCCATAGTTGGTTTCTTTATGCTTATTCTCATTTCTATTTAGTGAATAAATGGACTAGATTGCCAACTGTTTATTCTCCTTTATCAAGAATAACAGTCGTGTAACTGCTATTTTATTGGAAAGGAAAAGAACTTGAATGCAACTACATGCGTAAATATCACTTATAGAATTGAATTTTTATTTACCTTGAATACAAGGTGAAAAATAATAAAAGGCCAAGATATAATTAATACTTAATACCTACGCAGCTAATGATTTATCCTACACAGAACATTTTATTGCCTTCTGATTTAAATAAAAAAAACTACCCAGATTTACTTACCACCTGAAAATTTTACCCCTACAATTTTGGATTACCCAGTCATGGCAGTGGAAATAAACAAAATTAGTATTCTTGGCGGTGAGCAAATATGGTAGTAGTTTACACTGCAGCAAATGCATTGCCTTATGACAGTAAGAATTGTCATCATATTAGAACATTATGATCAAGGGTAAGTGAATTGGACAGTGGGGATTTTTACCTCAAGGTAACTAAATTAATAAATTGTTGAAGCATTCTCATGTGCTATTGTACTAAGTTCAATAATCATTAAACAATTCCATGTAAGGGTAAGGTAAACCATTTTCTTGTAAAGGTAAAGTAAATGAATGCGATATAATGATGTAAAATGCCAACAACACAAATCATATTAAATCTCTACCACATGTCATTAAAATAATCAATAATAATTGTGGCTTATAAGTGAAACATAATGATGTGATACTTCTTAAGGGTTGTGTTTTAAAAAGGAAAGGTAGGAAGGCATTTCTATTTAAAGGGAAGTAGGGAGTATTGTTATATGTTTTAAACTTTAATTGGAGATTGCATACAATGTGTTGATTTAGTCTTATGATGGAAAAATGTTAATGAGGTACTTATGCACTATTTTTCAAATCTAAACCTGTTTGAAGGCAATCACCTTACACCTCGTTAGCTTGATTGTTCGAGCACACTCATTTATATATTTTGTTTTAGTCATGACAGCCAAGTTTGGACTTCTAGTGTTTGGCTTATGTGTCATGATTGAAGGTTTAGGATTGTTTAAGTTTTCTCCTTAGTTACTATTCCACTTGACGCAAAGTGGTGGCATGATTCCTTATGATGGGATCAATGAGTGTGTTGATCGATGAGTGGATATGATAACCTGGGTGGGGTCATGTGCCTCCCGATGAGGGTGATGTTGTTTATGGAAATTGATGTCTTGCAAAAGCACTGTAATGTTTTAATGTGATTTTGTTTCTCGCTCACCGTGAAGGTTCTCTTTACTTGTGTCGCTTGAGGCTGGTTGCATTCGGATGATCTTGATGTTGTCCTTTATCGTAGTAGGCTTGGACCACTTTTGGCGGGCAAGTAGTCATTGATTTTGTCTAATTGAATATTGCATGTTTGTCTAGTTGCATGATGTGCTAGTGGCTGAGTTGTTGTTTGTTGTTTCTTGATCTGTGTGCATTGTGTTGCCATCCAATGGTGTTATTAACTATTGTCGTTGTTTCTGTACTACAAAAAAATAATTTTCCTTCGTGTTGCGTCACATGCAGTCGTAACAATGGGGTCGTTACAAATTTACCCACCAACAATTTATAAAATTGATCCTTTTTAGTTAATTCCATTTTTTTAAATCACAAAATACAAGAGTGAGATGTGTTACCATAATTTAAATTGACTTAGGGAAGGTTTAGATAACAACATGTTTTAGAAGAAAAGGATCTAAATAATTTTTTTAACCAGAAATACATGTGTATGTAATGGGAAGGTTTAAATATTTGATAGAAATTGAATATTAAATTTTTGGGTATTATGGACCACAAAACAAAAACATACAACAAGAGAACCAATTACGAGCCCAATGGAGCTCTGAAATATAGCATATCATGCATAATGAGGGTTATCCTCTGTAACATCCCGCTCTGGCGCACTGAGAAAACTTATTATTTGAGGACACTTGCTCACAAGTGATCTGGACTTTTATGATGTTAGACCATTTATACTTGATTATGATGTGATTGACAGATGTAACGACCTTCCTCATTAAGACAACAGCTCTGATAACAGGTGCAATTTTTTTTTTTTTGAAATTCTCATTTTAAAGATGTTGGTTGATCTTGGTGTTTCCGTCAATATGACGAATGTGAAGAGAATAATATTTTTTATATTTTTGGTGTTATTAATTTGGCTGAAAGCAGAAAACTCTATATGTCTCGGCTTCTCTTGTGAACATCGATGTCAGATTGGCATTTCCAGCCTGCAAGGCTTGTACTTTTGTCTCAAGTAGATTGTTATCTTTGTTGACAGTAGAGTAGATGCCCTCGGCCAACTTATAACAGAATTCTGCATTTCGCAATTCAAGATTTCATAGCACCTAAAACCATGAACTGGGATACTTTTGCAACCAGTCTCGTTTCATTCTCATAAGAGTAACACCATTATTAAATAGTTCATATATTGATAATGAGTACAGGCTGAACATGCCAGTGTCTTAATTATACTACTTGACCTGCATTTTTCACAATTAATCTAGTGGCTGACAGTTTATATTTTTAAACCAGTGCCTAGTTGTTCAAGCTTGAAAGACCTTGCTGACTTGGTCTTGAAATGTCTTATTGAGCCTTGCTCCAGTAAAACGACTTCGATTCATGTTGAATTACATCCACTGGTGCACATAGGGAAGTAGTAACGGTAACGCCTGTGCAGTAAATACAATGTATGTGTGTGTAGATGCACACGCACAAATAACCAAAATAGGTCCAATACAAAATAACTACGGCATCATCTCCTAGAAGGGAAAATTAACAAAATAACAAACCAACGAGGTAAACCAATTACAAAGCCCTTGTCTGCACCTCACTCATTAAAATTGACATATATTTACTGTGTGTACCAATTGTACAAATCGAGCCTGTACCAATTATACAAATCGATACCCGAATGCTCCTTTAGAAAACCCCAGCCAAATTTACCCAAGTTTTGAAAAGATTTAAAACCCAAATAAGGGCGTGTTCAACCAGTTGGTTTTTGTTGTATAACCATTGGATGACCATTGCACCCGTATCCATTAACTTTGAAGGATCTAAACTGAAAAATAAAACCCTAAAATACTTATAAGGGTTTGAAGGAATTCTGACCTAATTCGCCATGGATTGTTTCATTGATGTTGTCGCCTCCATCAAACTTCTATCTCTCCTATCCATGGCCACATCCCATTTATCGCTTCTCACGTGTGTTGGCCTGCCATAAGAAGACTTGTATATGAAGTGCTGGCTCACCCCCATCACGCATAGAGTGTCTGCGATGATGCCTAACGGCAGCATTGCCTCCAAGAATATGAAATTCATCTTCGTCGATTTCCTTCTCTTCGCAATTACCTTCTCTTCTTCTTCTCAATATTTAATTTGGATTGTAAAGCTGAAGGTTGCGCTGGCATGCTAACATTACTAAAGATGAAGGTTGCGCTGGCATGCTAACAGTGACATATGAAAGTATACGTGGAGTAAATCTG
Source organism: Picea glauca (assembly GCA_000966675.3). Lineage (NCBI taxonomy): Eukaryota > Viridiplantae > Streptophyta > Pinopsida > Pinales > Pinaceae > Picea > Picea glauca. The sequence continues at coordinate 43,309 of JZKD02S1823780.1, forward strand.
AAGATACGCGTTGGAGTAAATTCTGAGGGTGTGCGCTGGCATGCTAACATTAAAGTCTGAAGATAGTAATTGAGAGGGAAATAAAAATCCATTAATAGTTCACTTAAACATACGATAGTGTTGCAATTAGACAGCATCATTACAAAATTTTACACCCTTAAAAACCTTATATCATTAAAATATTACATCATTACATACCAACACAGCAGAGTAAAGTATATCAATGACGTAGGGCAGCTAAGAAACTGTCGATATTAAATTTATGAGATCGTTGGTTATAGAATTAAAGTCGTGGCAGTCTACTGGATTCTATGCTCGCATTCAGTGATACAGTCACATAATTATAGAATGAAATTGCTGGTTATAGAATTAAAGTCGTTGGTTAACGAAAAAAAACCGCCCAACAAAATACATTCTTCTCGTGGCCAAAAGCGGCGGTAACAATTTCAACATTTGCCAGAACAACTCACAATAACATTGCTGAATGAAATTTCCAAAAATATAATGCCAAAACAATCTCCCTATATTATCATCAATAACAGTAAATTTTCCGAATAAAAATGCCTTCTACTTTACCAATTAAAATCATACCGTTGCCCTACGCCCGCGTTGGAAGACGTCCCGCGCTCCATGCTGCGTCCCGCGGTCCGTGCTGCGTCCCGCTCGCCGACCGTAAAAGGCTCACCGGTATGATGCAGGAGCATCGCTCACTCAATCAAGCGAGCCAGTGTGACGAGGAAAAGGAACAGTTGGACAGTGCCAGCATTCAAAATTTTGGAACATTGTAATATGGCTGCGCCAAACATTAAATATATTGATGTGATGAAACGCACTTTATAGATGTAATGGACCTTTAGCGGATAAGCTCTCGTCCTTAGGTAGATGAGGCATTTATTTAGTTTTAATGCAGGTAGATAAGGAATTAACTATAGATTAGACAGTTTTATCTTTCGAGAGGGAAAACGGAGTATAGACACCCTCCCTTGTTTCATTGTATTATCACCAAAGCATTAGCATTGAGATCAAGAAGAGAACAGAGCAGAGAGTTGTGAAGAACTTCCATATATAGATATTGAATTAATAGGAGAAGCCCTGATTCAATTCCATGGACGTGTTTGATCTCTGTGTGTTGTTGATATTATGCCTTTGCATGTTTGCTTCTTTCTATGCTTATCTGTTGTATGCTGCGTATGTGATTGCATATCAGGTTAGAAACCTGAGAGAATGAGGAGATAGAGGTCCAACTGATTCTCTGCTTGAGCCAGGAGATTCCTACATAGAGTGGAGTCGAATTCCTCCGCATAGAGTGCGTTGAGGAGGCCAAGTAGTTGAAATTTTGTTCTCTTTCGCCCAGAGTTTGGTTTGAGGTATTTGAGCCGTGCAGGTGAGTGCAGGTCGAAGTTGAGTCTCAGTAGCAAGTCTGAGAAAAGGAAAGGGCCAAAGCCGTTGCGAGTGTGGACGCACGGGACCCAGAAGACTTCAACACTTTTGGAAGTGATTGAAGACCGAGCACAAGGAGCATGTTCGGGAAATCCTTGAAGGAGTCTGAGTTGACAAAAATCTCAGGAGGGATAGTCTCTTTGGTTCACTGGGAAGTCGACCCCTGCGGAGGTCTCACAAAAAAAAAGGTGGTGACCGGGGAAGCTCTTTGAGAGGAAGAGAATCGGCGACTTGAACCATCGTAGAGAATCATTAAGATCACGACCTGACTTGTGGGTCATATGTATCGGGAGTTCGCGATGGAAGATTCTTGTTTCTCATAAAGTGAGATCACGAGGATGCGAAACGTGACGTCCCGGAATGTTTTGCGTGGGGTACCTCGATATTGATGATGTGACAGGTGGTCTCTATATATCGGATCTCGGGAGTTGGAGACCCCAAGTCTGATCTCGAAAGTGACGAGAGCGCGAGGACGCGAGATTTTGAGTCATCGGTATCTCGACACTTCGGGTCTCGGGGGTTGAGCATTCGAAGGCGTAGAGACACTAGTCGTGAAGTCGCGATAGTGCGAGGTCCCGATATACCGAGACAGAGTCAACATTGACCAGAAGTATCGGGTCTCGGGGATCCGAGAGTCCAGTTCCCGGTTGCGAAACTCGCAAAGTCGCGAGGTCTGATCTCTCTATTTCTCAAGGGAGAATCGTGGGGTAGTGTTTTTGTGGGTAGAAATTCCCGATGAGAATAAGGAGGGACTTGAACCCTTCGGGTGAGAGATAGTGAAGGTCCTGGTGGAGCGACAGTGTCGTTGAGGGCCGGTTACGTCAGAGTGGTATCAGAGCCCTGAAGTCTTGTCTGTATATTTTAGGCTAGAGAAGGGAAGCAGAAAGGAAAGTACTCTGATACTCACGACTTGCGTCAGAGTGGTATCAGAGCCGGAGTTGGAATTCTCTTTTTTCAGGTAGCAGAGAGGGGGTATATAATGCCGCCCAGAAGAGAGAGGCCATCGCCTGATCGGGAAGACAGGGATGCCCGAAGAAGGGGTAGGCCAGTAGGTAACGCTGAAATGGAGCATCAGATACGAGATCTCAGGGCGAGACTCGAAGATATGGAGACCACCCAGAGGCGTGGAGCTGATGCAGAGGAGTTCAGCGATCCTAAGATTGAGGAGGAAGCTGGACATGATGAAGGGGAGGTCTCAGCAAAAGATGCCTCAACAGAAAGGTTAATCAGAGCTATCTCCAGGATGAGCTCGAAGACCAAAATGGACATCCCGACTTATGAAGGGAGTCTAAATGCAGAGGAGTTGCTGGATTGGATCCAAGCACTCGACACCTACTTCGATTATGAAGACATCGAAGAGGATAAGAAGGTAAGTCATGTCGTCACGAAGCTGAAGGGACATGCAGCCTTATGGTGGGACGAGCTGCAGGCGGACAGGTGTTCCAAGGGAAAATAGAGGATCAAAATCTGGGATCGAATGATCGCCAAGATGAAGGCGAAGTTCATTCCGAGGGACTACCAGATCACACTATTCAGGTGCATGCAGAACCTGAGACAGAAGTTGATGACGGTGAAAGAATACACCGAAGAATTCTACAGGCTCAACATTTGAGCTGGTCATCGAGAGAGTGATGACGAAAAAGTGGCGAGGTATCTGAATGGTCTCAGGTATGACATTCAGGATGAATTGAGCATGGTTACCATCCGCACAGTTGAGGATGCGTACCAGATGGCTCTGAAGGTAGAATAAAAGCTGAGCCGCAAGCAGGGACAGCGAGGGCGAGGCAGAAGTTAGCCCAGAGGAAAAATTGTTGTTCAAGAGAGAACACAGAAACCCAAGGAGGATTGGAAGAGGCCTCAGGGTAGAGCGGAAAGAGGTGGAACCTCACAGCAGAGACAGAAAGATGTTGAGCCGAGGAGACAGCAAGGTGATCAGCACGGAGGATATGCTGATGTAAATACATTTCCTCGTACCCGAGGTAGAGGAAGAGGCAGAGGAGGAGTTATCACATGTTTCACGTGTGGTAAAGATGGTCATAAAGCTGTGGATTGTCCAGAGAGGAAAATGGATGGAGGAAGAACTCACATCACTGAGGCGCAGAGACGCGATGTTGAGTCAGAAGATGCTGACAGCGGAAAGTCGTTGGGAATGCATAAAACCCTTTTGAAGCCTGAAAAGGAGATGGAAAGCACAGTGCAAAGGAGCAGACTGTTCAGAACGGCTTGTACAGCCAAGGACAGGAAATGAAAAGTTATCATCGACAGCGGGAGCACTGATAATCTCGTTGCAGCTGAGATGGTCGAAAAGCTGGAGCTGGAAACAACTGTAATGACCCCTTCGTTATGTCTATGAATAGCGAAGTACAATAGGAAAAATTTCTCTTTTTTTTTTCTTTTTAACAAATAAGAAATTAACAACATCACCTAATTCATATCAATGCAAAAACACATGACATAATAACTAAGGTGACACATGATCAGAATATAAACAAACTCTACAATATCATTGCAGAACGAAATTGCAAACTATAATGCCAACCAATCTCATCAT
>JZKD02S1823791.1:0-24802 GCA_000966675.3 Picea glauca
AGGCTCTAACTCAAGAATTATTACTCGTAGGTGGGTCGCCTTGGGTGACTTCTTGTACATATGTATAGTTCTTATACATTTTTCCTTTTAGTTTTTGTATTTTTGGTTTTATGGATGTGTCATTGTTTATGTCATCATTTTAACTATGGAAGATGTCAACTGAATCAGACGTGTTCATTGGGTTTGCAGATGATGCTAGCCGACACATTCAGAGGCTTGATTTCATGGCTTGGGTGATTTTCTCACCTCAAGACCAATTTCTATCTTCAGGAGGTATCTGTTTAGGTGACACCACAAAAAATGTCGTCGAATACAACATAGTTTTAGAGTTGCTTTGTGATGCTTTTTCGCATAGTATCTCTCACCTCTGGGTCTAATTAGAAGCTCATTTGGTGGTGTCTCATTTAAATAGGATTTACCACGTTTACTATCCTACTCTACACCGAAATTTCCTTAGGGTACGTCTCTTAGATCGAAGCTTTGATTACATTACGTATATCCATGTTCCTAGGAGATTGAATCAAATTACAGATACTCTAGCTAATCATGTATTAGATTGGCATATTGCACACATGTAAGAAAATGCACACACAAGCACATGTAAATACATTTGCAAATAAATGTAATCCATAAGACATAAAAATATGTAAATACGCATATATATATCGAAAGTATCAGAGTACATAGGTGGTCGGAAGAACCTAAAACATATATGTCCAGTACAAGTCATGGGGCTTATGCCCTCAAAAATATACAAAAGTTTCTTCGGCACGTAATTAGTCCATCCTAGCTAAGGGCAAGGCCTATTGGCCCTACCATAGTGAACAACAATGTTTTCCAAATGCCGGAAAAGTTGGAAATAAGTCCATAACACCCCAACTACATGAGGTTGCATCGATGGTGGCAGATCTTCAATCTATGCCATAGGGACTGTGTGAGTGAGCACAGTGAGGTTCCACTCCACCCATCTCAAAACTCTCTCAGCCTCTCCGGTTGGAGGTCCCCCTGATGTTGGTCTATCGACTGCAGTTGGTCCTACCTCTGGTTGAGAATTCCACCTACTCCCCAAGAAGTTTGTTGGATGCACTGGTCCCACATCAATACATAGAAGATACATAGATATCAGATACTTTGATACACATAAAAATGATACATATATAAAAAGAAATAAAAATTAAATAACTTTGAAAAAAATACATACCTATCTCTCCTCATTCTAATCAGAGAGGTATGGGCATATTAGGATCCCTGGAGAAGTTGATCCCGACATAGGGGTAGTTATCTATAGCCAGAATATGTCGAGACCACCAGTCGAAAAAATTATCATCGAAGGCCTCAATGGTCCTCCCTCCCCCATTTCACGGCAACAACACCACCCATATGCACACTGATGGGAGAGAGGCCACATGCCCTCATATTGTCTCTCGTAGACTAAGACTGGGTACCCTCTTGAAGAAAAAGGAACATAGAACAGTCTCAAACCTGAAGTTTTTGTTTCTTCGCACACGACACTCTTTTAATTGTCTCTTCATGCAATCTAGCATGGTTCTTCTCTAGTAAAAAAAAATTTCATTTAAGCATTGAACCACACAATGCATGTGCACCCAAGAGGCCTGATGTAAGGCCGCAGATCCAATGATCCACCCAATAAGTAAAACTATCAATTTTAGTGATAGGCTTGAAATCTTGTGGATCGGCACCTGAGAACCCACTTTATCTGTGCCAGGTTCGCAATGGAGTCTAATCAACTCCTCAATCTTGTGAGGCCCAGAAGGAAAAACACGATGGATGATTGATTCCCCTCTCCTTGAGAGGTCATTCAGAAAATAAATATCGTCAATCGTTGGAGTCAATGACTATCCTTCGATCATAAATGCCTCTGCGTCAGGGTGCCAGTAATCTACCAAGGCGTTCAACAACCTGGGTTTTTCCCGCATGAAGGGACACTAGAATAATTTCAACAAACCACATTGTGCTAATGCGATGAGAGAAGCAGGGTCTTATGAGACCAAAGAATCAATGTCTTCATGCTCCCTTTCTCTCCAATGAACGTACATCCTGCAAAATGACAGTTTCAAAGGGGAGTTAACTCTTGCTTTTTAATTTTTTCCATATGTTTAGGGGTGTACGCAAGCTATATTGAGCACAATCACGTCTGCACACAGGCAGGTTGTTTTCTGACCATGCGCAAACACATGTTGTCCTTGGAAATCCTGCATACACACAGGGCCACACCTTTTTTAAGAGTGTGCGACCCCCAAAAAAACTAGAATGAACCAAAAGAGAAGTATTGAATTGCAAGAGGGGTTGTTTTATACTTACTTGGTCCAAGCAGAAGTTTGTTTCATCCACTGAAGCTCCTGGAAGCAACTCTTTTGGCAAAGGGGTGTTTTTGACTTTTTGGTCAATTCTCAATTTACAATGGTGATAATGAGTTCGTAGCTTCTATTTATAGATTTTTTGGCCCCCTTTTTGTCATTTTTTGGACCCTTTTGTCGCTTTTTCTAGCTTTAAAATCGTTTAGTATGGTTCTTGAGTTTCTTATGGGATGTTACGATACATGTTACTTTTCGTTTTGGGAAACTTTTTGAGAGTTGGGTCTTTTTTTAAAGGTCCTTTGGTAAAAATTCATTTTCCAACTTTTTGCATCTAAGTTAGGTTTCCACCTCCAATTTCTACATCTCGTTGTCTTTTTCTCTTTTCCATAACATAGACCCCACCGAGTTGTGACACAAAACCCCCATTTCTTCTTTAGAAGTGTCATAATTTAGTGGTAGAGCCTACCTTTACATGGATTCTCTAGTTAGATCCACATTTCTTTTGTCGTCCATGACGTCGTTAATGTCTATAGGCTCGAGAGTACTTTTTAGTTTTTTCCTAATTACAAGTTTTGAGCCTCACTTGCATTAATTCATCATCACTCTTGACCTCACCCTCGGGACTTCCAAAAAAATATGAGTCCTCTATAAGCCTTTTTTAGACTCTTTAAACATGAAAAGATTGTCGAGCAATATTGTTTCCCTTCATGCTCGCCAAACTAAAATTTGAAGGCACGTATGTCCGACGATAGTTTACCCCTTTTTAAGTCTGGATGGTTAATTGTACGAACAAAGGTATACTCTAGGAGCTTCGGTTCACTAGAAGAGTATTCTCAAATATATTGTTAACCCTTTTTCGGGCCTGAGGGACTAAATTTATGAAAAAGCAACCCCCACAGAGTCCATAGTTAAGCTCTTTTCATACTCCCTAAAATTGAAAATATGGCCGAGTGACCTTGTTTCTTCACACTCGTTAAATTGGTCCAAAAGAACATCCCTTACGGAGTCCATAGTTAAGCTCTTTTCAGACTCCTTAAATATGGAAATATTGTCGAGTGATATTGTCTTTGTCACACTCGTTAAAATAGTTTTGAATAGAGGTCCTTTCAGTGCTAGTTTACCCCTTTTTTGGACCGACTAGACTACCTTTAAAAAAGGTACCCCAGTGGAGTCTCCTTTTATGGTTTTTCAGACTCTCTAAAAATGAAAAAACGTAGAGCTTACCTTCTCTGGGCTCGTTAAAATTACATCGAAGGACATTATCATTGTGTCTTATTAATCACATTTGCATTCCTGCATCTTTGGCCTAATGTCAACTCCATGTTTCTCTCAATTGAACCATCTAAAGAATGCCTTATACACAAGCCTTGTAGCACTTTTACTCCGTGTCTTGAAACCATTACCCATGGAGGATTTTTCCTGAGTGTCCTTTTCCTGCATATGTCTCCTTGCTCTGAGCATCAGTGTGTTCGTTTCTCTTGGAACTAGTATGTCTGCAACACTCATTCCTCCTTTGTAACATAGAATTCTTTTATTCTTTTTTAATCTTTCCAAAATTATTGAAAAAGACGAAAAAATCAAATACACCCCAAAAAGAGGAAGGGAAAAGTATTTTCTTTTTGTTGGTAGCACAATGAGTCTCCCTTGGACTAATCACATCCTTTCATTTGTCCGTCAAGCTATGTGATTTAATATGACCTTAGGAACATGTTATCGCTACATAGAGTTTTGTCCTCCTCCGTTTGGTTATCCTTCCAAACATATGGAGATTTTGCGTTGCCTCCTGCATCATGAACTTATGTCAATGCCATTCTTCCTGAGTCTCATCATTTTTCATGTTTTTTTCCAAGTGAAGTTTTACTAATCTTGAGTCATCGCTTCTGTAGTTTGTCTCTTGTCCTCATGCCCCACCACCCAGAAAGACCAATCAAATCCTTGTTCAAAATCAATGAAGTTCTCAGCCTGATCAATGACATTCTCTTGTTTGTTCCTAATGAGCCGTCGAAGACCTTTGGGTAGTGAAGTTGTACTCTAATATTACACTCCTACCCAAGTTTTGAATATCTTGAAGTTGTCGCCCGAGCTCTGAAGGCTTTATCTCCAGCCATCAGGCATCATTAGATTCTTGAAGATGGATACTATACATGCATATATTTTGATTTTGATATGTAGATCCGTTGTGTATTTCTCACGGATACACTTTATATAGTTATATGACATGGATATGCAATGTATTTTATTGGCAGACATGATTTTATTTTATCCTGAGCATGGGTATGCTCGCCTCGGTGAGACAAATTATTATTTTGCAGATGGCACCTCCCAAACTCTGGTCTCTAGGCTCACTCACTTGTATGTTGGTGAATATTTGTAATGTATTTCGGCCATCAAATTCTCTTATTACCTCACACATTAGGGGCCATATTTTATAACCCTAAATTGCACCAGAAATGAATACCTGGCATCAGACCATCTTACTTGCTATTTTTTCCAAGCCATCATTGAATAACTCTTCTAAAAACCCATTTTTTTGGAGATGTATGCAGCTTGCACCACTATTGACTGCATACACATGCTTGTCGCACCATTAAAACTTGTGTATACTCACAAAAAGCACAAAAAATAAAAAATTGCAAAGGGATACGAGTTTTTAGGTAGTTACCTAACCATTTGACCACCCATAGCCAGTCACCCAATGAAATAACTATATTTTTGGCCTATAAGAGAAGGTGTTAGGGTACCATTCCTAGGAGAAGCATGAGAGAAAATAAACTATTCCCATTTCAGTATTCCCCCTTTGCCCCAATATTTTGCATCCACATTGTGAGTTTGAGCTAGAATTCCTTTTTCAACCCTTTTCCCTCCATTACAAACCCTTTCCATTTCCCTAGAGAGAACTGAAGAGGAGAAGAATACATGGAAGCAGTTGGTGCACGGTGAAGAGGAGCCCAGGAATGAGTTCAAGGAGCCATTTTTGGTCTCATATTGTAAACGAATTTGTTAGATTAATATAAAGAAATACTCTTTCTGTCTTGCCAAATGATGTCTTCAATCTTTCTGATTTATTTGTATTTTGGTTATGATATCTAACCCACAAATCCATATATATAATGAATGCTTGTAGTTTCTTATTTGTATTTTGGTAAATGCAGGTTGTCCTTGGGAGGAGATTTGCATTCGATAAACAACTGAGCTCAAAGGGATCGACCCCAGACGCAGAGTTTAAGGTAAGTTTACCGGATCCATATACTTTGTTTTTTATGTATAATTGTGGGGTAATCTTGGGATAGTTGTTAAAAGTAGGAGACTTTAGATGGTTAGCTCTGCCTACACTTTAGAAACCTAGTGCAGTCCGTAGGGGAGTTTTCCTGTTATAGAAGCTATGAATTTAGACAGGTGCTACGAAATGTGTTGCAGAAACTCTGTTCTAAGACTGTTGAACTTGTATTTTCAACCAACTGACTTCCAGGAGAATTTACGGGTGAACGAGGATGAATTTTCAAAATACAACGGAGTTTATTGTCAATCAAAAACCCATGAACATTAACCTCTTTCATTTTTCAGACAGGTGTCATGGATTGGGATATTCGAAAGAATATTTGAGCCCTATGCTTTCAGTTTTAATGATTTCTTGTTTGAGACATGTGTTTGTGAGACATATTCCATACATTTGGAGATGAAATTAAATAAATCGAGAGAGTTTTTTATTTTAACTAGCTTATATACAAAAACCGTTCTCACATTTTACATAGATATTATAGTTAGATAATTATAAGTGTCACTTTGAAGCCTATTTTTCATAATTTCAACTCTTGAAAAGCAGGAAATCAGTTAAAACGTGTCATTTTTGGTTTGTAGTTGTTTCTATTTTTTGAAATGCATTGGAGATCGAAAGGGTGAGATGGAAAGAAACTATATGGCTATATATTCATTGTACAACATAAGAGGAGGTTTGGATTCATGAGCCAAGAGAGGCTTGAGAGAGTAGGAGCAATTTTAGTTGCTCATTTGTAAGCATGAGGGCATGTGTTGTACGCATTTCTGCCATTAGAGATTCATGAGAGTTGTTTGAAATACTTTGCGTTCTTTATTATCATTTTATCTTTTCATATTTCTTGAATGGAATTGTAGGCATTGAATATCAATGGTTTTTCATGTGGCAGGAGATTCATGAGCTGCATATGATTTGTAGTAATTGCCTTCTTTCATGATCTTTGTTCTAGTAATATTTTAATTCATTTTTGCAGAGAGGATATTTGCTTGATGATATTCTTATTTTTTTATCTTTCTTATACCTCCATCCATCATTATATCCCTTTTGGTATGGTATGAGCATGATTTCCTTTGATATGTAGGATTTGTTGACTCCATGCCCAATGGAATGCCTCTACAAGATTTTTGTTTCCCTCTCCCTTTATTTCTCATCTTGTTGATCCACCTATTAAAATCATTTTAATTCATTTACATTTTGATGGGTACTAGGCTTATCCTCTAGCAGTCTGAGGGTGACTCTCAGTGATAATAGAAAAACCCATATGGGACCAAACCACTCCTTCCTAAAGTTCGTTAAAAATACTCCAAAGGACTCATTCGAAGGATGAGATTATAATAGAAGAATATGGTATCCTCCTCAATAGTGTGTAAAAATAAATATGTACTTGCTTGAAATGGTGGGGTTAAATTGGGAAGGGAACTTGTATAAAATCTGTATTAATTTTTGGCAACAATTCACTCTCGAACATGACACTCTTTCACTACTTATGTCAAATTCAGAAATCCACTTGTCTCGTGTTTATCATACTCTTCTCCAAATTTATACTTTGGTCTGTAAGCCTCCTTTTGTGTCAATATTTCCAAGACAGTTGTTGTGTGATCAATATGTTTAAGAGAAGTTTAATCAAAAAATCATTTTATTGTGTTGGTCATTTCTACAGTCCTTAATCCTTTTACAGAGTCAGTCATCCCTGAGTCAATCCTCACTCCCTCTATACTTTGATCTACTTCAAATATTTGTGCCTACTTCACATCGTTGATGGGGGATACATCAAGGCCATCCTACAACGAATCATTTCCTATCGACTTCAACAAATTATCTAGGAAGTTGGTTTGGAAACTCTACAGTACCTTGGGACTTGCATGCCTTAATGGAAAGTTTCCTCACCTTCAACGGTAGGTTTTGCATCATTTACCTTTGCTCGAATGAATTTATGAGTTCTCCACTTCAATTCATTTATTCACACTCAGTATAATGTACTTGTGTACCTTAAGGTACATTGTCATCATTGATGGTTCCTTTCGCATATGTTAATGGTTTTCATCATTGATCATCAATCAGATGATTTCTGGCATGTTCAACTTCGACACCTTTATTCACATGGTTAGATTTGTACTATTGAATGGTAGAAATGAAGACCCTGAATCATATCATATAGATACCGGTTGCGATGGAGTATTTTGAGTATGTATTTTTGCATAGATCCATCATGTATGTCTCATGGATATGTTCAAATTTGAGTCTTTATGACATAGATCCACAATGTATCTTTGGTAGCTATGTTTATATTTGAGAAATAATGGTATGGATCCACCGTGTATGTTGGCACAGGGGTAGAACCAGGGTTCAACGCTCAAGAGAGCACCAACAAAACGCTAACTATCGGCCCTTTCGGCAACACCTGTGAAGCAGATGAACTCTCGCCTGAGGAAGAGGCAGGGGTGGTTGCAGGACTCAGATGTCTGCAACCTTAGCTAGGAATCAGATGTCTGCAACCTTAGCTAGGACACAGATCTATGATTATATCACTTACTAATCATCTATCATGGTTTATCCATTAATATTCAACCCTTACAGCACTTCGCAGATAACACAGAGCATCACAGTATATATTTAGATTCAAGAAGACTTAGCACTTAGATACAGGAAGATAGATTGGATTCACTAGATCAGACGCTAAGCATCTTATATATCAGATCTAAGATTCATTCCTATCTCAGAAGCACAAATCATAACCAAATCCATTTAATCACACCAAGCAGTTAGCCAAGAAGGAGATAAACACATTAGGTCGGAGCACAGAGCACTATACACAAAGTTACCGTGGTTCACCCCCACCCTGTGGCTACGTCCACAAAGTATTCTTCTTTATATTATCTCGATCAAGTGGTTACAACACAAAGCTTCAATGACCCTTACTTTGCATAGGACAGAAGATCTGCATATCTCCCTAGATCCTTCTTCCTTGCACTTCAGCACAAACTACAACAACTTGCACTGAGCTTTTCAATATCCTTACAATCATGCACAGAGCACTTTCAATATACATCTGATCAACAGATCTAGTTACTAGCACTAAGCCTTTAGCTATACATCACATAGATGTACTACTATCCTCTACTTACATTGCCTAACTATCTGTTTATAGATTACAAAATGGGCCTAAGCGTGAGTAAACCCACGGGACGACATCCCTTTCTTGTTACATCAACCCAAAACTCTAAAGGGACCCAAAAATAGGTCTAGTTTCCCTAATTTCTGCTTCATGTTCCATTCCATCTTTGGCAAGCTATCGCAGTCCCAAAAATGAGAAAATATGACCAAGTATTCTTCAAAAATTGGTCAAGGGCCAACAGAACCCCAATACTCACATGTGACTCATCCCGAGTCACTCTGGTCTAATCAATTCTTCCTCGAATGCCTCGAGCTACTTCGACCTGCTGTAGTGCGACAGCCTCTTGCTCAGTAAATTCCTGGATCACTGTGTCATTGAGCAGTCCTTCTAGGCGTTGTTCTGCAGTGATGACAACTTGTTCAAGTTCAGATCCTTGGCTTTTAATTTCAACGTACAATTGGCATGCCTTTTCTTGGATTCCCTGAAGTTCTTGGGAGACTTCCATCATTTTACTTTGTAGCATATGTACATCTTGTTGGGTTGTGCATTTTTCTGCGAACCTCTTCATTATTTCGACTGGGGTCAAAGTCTTTATCTGTGCATGTGCCATGTTTACATGTTTCTTTTCTTCTTGGATCTGGGCCTCCAATGTCTGCAATTCTGGATTTTCTATGAGGGTTTCATAAGTCTAGGTGCTTCTAGCACTTAGCTTCTTGCATTCCAAGGCAAAGGTTCTTAATCGGCCAACTGCGCTTTGAGTAGTGGACCTTCTTAGATCTCTTATTTCTTGGGAGCTCTTGGCACAGTGCAGAGCTCGAGATCTGTGATGCGCTGTTGGAGTTGCCAGATTACTTCTTCCAGCTGGGTCAACTATTGTGGGAAACGGTCTTCTATCTTCACTTCTATGACTGCCATAGAGTGAAGTGCTTTGTGAACCCTTTACTATACTTCAAGTTTCTCTGCTAGAAACTATTCCTTTTCCTCATCCCACTTCTCTTTTAGGGAAATATTTTCTTGTTTTGCCTCACTCTGTTGTTCTAGAAGTGCTTTTTGTGCTTTCATCAAAGCCTGGGTGGATTTTGTTGTGTCTTCTTGAGTTTGTCAAAGGCGAGCTTCGACTTGATCAATGATATTGTGTAATTGAGTGGGATCATCGCCTTCTCCTGATGTTCCTCTTATCAAGGGCATTGTAGAAACTGCTCGAATAGACTGGAGTGCTTGCTGAAATTCTTGGATTTTTCCCCTGATTTGGTTGAATATCTCCTCCTGCTTTGCTTCTTGCTTTTCTATGAGCTCTAGTGAAACATCATTCAACACGACAATTAAGAAGTCGAAGTCATTTGAGGTAAGGGTAGTTTTAAGCGTGGTCTGGGTGGCCTTAGCTTTCTTTCTAGAGGAGGTTTTTGGTGGTGTAATGTTTCTTTTCATGGAAGGATCCTCCTCCTCTCTAGGTGGAGTAACCTCGCTTCTATTTTTCTCAACTTTTGTGCTTCCTAGATCGTCACTATCACCTCCCTGTGCAGGTGAGATCGAAGTAGAATTTGTGGATGTGCTAGAGACATCTTCAACTTCATCATCCTTCTTAGTCTTGCTTGGCCTAGGTGTATCTAGCATAGCTTCAGGGCTTTCCTCATTAGACATGTCTGCGGGGTCCGCTGCAACAAGGAGGTCCACCGACCATTCCTTGGTAATCTCCTCCAAGTCATCTTCTGTCAGCTTGTTGTAGGATTAGAGATGTTGTTTATGCTCATCACCGTGCACTGTAATATAGGAGAAGTGGTGGTCTGTGCTAAATTTCATCAAAGGACTAAACCTATGAAGTACGTTTGGGGTGATTCATGGTGTAGACTGAATTGCATTCTTCAATTGGTTGAAATAGGTGTGGAAATTAGAATTGGACTGCCATTGCTTGTTCATGTCATTGGAGTACCACAACGTACAAAACTTTGCGGCTAGTGGTTTGAAAGGTTCGATCTCTGGAAAAGTGGCTCCGTCTGGAAGTTCCCAAGCGATGAAAGAAATGAGTATGAGAAACCAACTAAAGTGGAACTCATACCCTTGGTATTGCACTCCTCTACAATCCATCTCTAACTGGTTTACAATATATTGTGCCCAATTCATCTGTAGTCCCTCGACGCACTTCTCTACGAGGTCAACTATGAATCTAGTCACTTATGTTGGTCTGTTCTTATGAACTAACTTTCTTGTGATCAACTGACAGGCAAGGTTCACTGTGCCACTCTAGATAGAGGCTACCTTGTAGCCTCACGTACCCTTCTCTACATCACCATAATTTTCTTTTATCCACTGTGTTAGTGCTCGGTCTGAGGTCTTTCCTATGTAAAAGTCTTGTGGGTCAGGGCCTTGCAATCTAAGTCTTGTGATCCGATTGATCAGATTTAGATCCACAGTGATGCGATGGTCCAACCATAAGTATCCACCGTGGTAGGAAGACAACAACAACTTGACACATGCATTGACTTCCTGGTGTCTGCCGAAGTGAGGGATCTTCATTACATTGAGTAGTGTGGACTGCATGAGGTTCTAGGTCCAAGACTAATGGACAATCTTAGGATTTCTACCTTTGGTCTTGGTTAAGTACTTATGCGGAGATAACATGCTATAGATTTTGCAATCTTCAAGGTTAAAATCATTAAATTTCAGTGTTGTGAGCTTATCCTAGTCAACACGTACTCCATGCACCCCTTTCAGAAGATACGCGGTGATAAAGGTGTACTCAAAGTCTCTGGGTACACTGTCATGGTTAATCTTACCATTCAAAGGTGGTAAGTAAACCGGAAGAATGTGTGGGATCAACTTAGAGTTTGCAATACCATCTCTATGCTTTTTTCTTGTCTCAGTCGTGGTTATGGAAGGTCCTGCTCCATGAGCAATGGAGGGAGAAGCTTGGAATCCTCCTATTGATGATGCTTGCACACCTGCAGACATCCTTCTTTCTGACATGACTCTCTCATCCATTAAGTCAATCAAAACTTCTTCAACTACTTTCTCAAAAAAACTGAGCTCGTCCAACATACAAGCTTGGGTCCACTAGCTCAGGTGTGAAAATGAATTCAGAGACTATGATGAACAGTATGGGAATAAGGCACTGATCACAGGGTGAAGTAATCTCAATTTTTGGACTCAAATTCTCATTCAGAAAATGTATTTTCGATGCATGGTGTGACGAACTAAGTAGGGAAACATAGAAACGGTCAGCTTGCAATGGATAAGAGGCTATATAAACTGATGTTTTGTCCCTATGGAAGAGTCTAACAGTCTAGTGGTGAGCCATAAAGGAATTTTGACCCATTCGGAGCGGAAGACGAATGGTTATATTGGCTTCCAATGACTATATTTTTGTGCCATGGTGAAGTGCCATAGGTTATTGTTCTGATATCACAGTGAACCTCGATTCCTATGATTTTTCCTTCTGTGAAGTTTCCTCTAGAGTCTTCTGTAACTTTTGTATTTTGCACCTCTTTTTACTTAGCTTCCTAGCCTTTTTCCCAGTAAGCTTCGCCTTGTTCATCCT
The DNA here is from genome assembly GCA_000966675.3 of Picea glauca. Classification (NCBI taxonomy): domain Eukaryota; kingdom Viridiplantae; phylum Streptophyta; class Pinopsida; order Pinales; family Pinaceae; genus Picea; species Picea glauca. The sequence continues at coordinate 12,243 of JZKD02S1823791.1, forward strand.
TTTTAAATTCTTATTCTTATCTTCTCTTGACATAGACACTTCGTGATGCTTAGGTTCTTTCTTCAGATCCAAGGGTAATACTCCTTCATCATATGGATTAGGTATTTTAGTCTTCTACGGTTCCTCTAATTCTCTTATAACTTCGATACCCAATTCCCCGGTGTTCAATGGCTTAGGTCTGTCCTCTTTTTCTTTCATCAAGTAGGAGATCCTTCTAGACAGAAATTCCATAAATCTACTCAATGTTGTTCCTACTGCATACCTTCAAACTATTGGGTTAAATACAAAACTACATTGATTATCTGGGTGAGGAGGTTTATTTCTAAACATAGCCTATTGAAATAAGTCCAAACCAAGGAAACACAGATGGAATAGAGTATACATGAGTTTACGTATTTGTTCGAAGAATTGTTTATCAAAGGACTTTCACCATTTTGGGATGGAAAGGGAAAGTTGTATGATCAGGAATAAAACAATGCTCTCCTGGCTCAGTGCGGAATGGATCACTCCAAGTTCGAAACCCTGGAGGAAAATCTTAAGGGAGCAACATTAGTGGAGAATCTGATTATAGACTTTGAAATTCTGAATCAATTCAAACCAATCAAACTTGGACTACCATTCATGTCATATGCTTCCTACATTGACCTGGAGATCCTGATAAACGAAATTATAGATTATGATATCCCTTAAGAATTGCAATGGAAGGGGATAGTACGGTTGGGTAAGACAAAGTGCATTTTTCCAGGGTCCAGTAAATGATGTCCAGATGTCACTAAAGATGGAAGATCACATGGAAGACGAAAGAAGAACAGGTGGCGAGGAAAGGGACCAAAATGCTAGAGGATCTAGATTCAAGATCAAGAAACGTTTCTTGTAATCATTGTAAATAGTTTCAAAAACTGAAACATTTCTTTTAATCATTGTAAGCAATTTCAAAAAATTGAAATGTTTCATTTTAATCATTTTAATAGGTTTCAAACTGAAGGAACTCATCTTGTATAAATATTAGGAGTTCCAAATCTATTAGGGGTTGGCAGAAGTGCAAGGGAACGATTTTATCTATTTGGAACTTGAATCTAATTTTTTGAAGCTAAATAGAATACACATGCCTATGTCTTGAAGTTTCCATGGAAAGATTTTAATGGTGGTGTTGTGAGTTTTATCTTCTCTCTTTGTATGTATTTAATATATTTATGATTTCATTTACACTTTCTTCTTTTAAATTGGATAGTCAGAGGCCTAGAATTTATCTTGTGATGATCTTGGCTTAAGTAATTCAAACTATGTTAAGTTCTATCTAACTAAGTGTCAGAATTCATTTATTTAATGCTCTGATACAATTATATGTTTTTCCTTTCTTCTTACACTCTCCAAATTTACAATTTATAACTCAGATTTATCGCCTCATTTAGCCTTTATCCTATGGAGATTTATACCGACCAGTCAGTCCTTCCATTCATTTCATAATTTTGACTCAATAGCCCTAAGTGTCCCTCCCCTTCCTTGCCAACAAAATTTAAAAAAAAACCTTCAAAGAAACTAAACCTAGCCATTGAATTGTTAAAGAAGACTCATATATTAAAGACCAAGTGAAAAGAGAGATCCCTCTCTGAGCCGAGAAGGATAGTACCCATCTCTAAAGTGGTTTTTAGGTTACCTCTTTCATTTGTTTTATCAACTGAACAAATTTACAAAGTGCTAACATTTTGGTGTCGTTGTCGGGGATGAAACTGAAGATTTTCCCTGCGTAAAGAACAAGTTAAAGATTCAATTTGATTCCTGAGGGTGACAGTGAATCAAACACCTTATTGGCTAAGACTAAATTTACCCTGGTGAATCCATTATAAAGAGACCAATAGCATAAATTACTTTGAGAAATAAATCCTTTCTCCCAAGAGAATTCATACCAAAAAAAATCTAGTCACAGAATCAATAATCCATGTGTTTGATCCTGAGAAAAATGTACACTAAAGAAAATAAAGGTCAATAAGCCCTGATTTATGTCTGGACAAAACTCTATATTTTCCAAAATATGAAGTAAAAATCATTGAAGACCTTGATTTTGATTTTAAATTTGATCAAACTCTGTTCAGAACTAGATCTAAATCCAATTTGAACGAAATCATCTTTGATGAGATGAGGTTCCAAGATTTGCTTTCAATTGCCTCTATTAGACCCACTCTGATTCCTACTCAGAAAAATCATCCACTTCAAATCCTTACTGCAGCCATGGAAGCTAGGTTTTCCCCTCCTGTTCTACCTTCCCAGTTGCATGATTTATCCTGGGACTATAATCATAGGATTAATTTGTATGATGTCGAGGTAATGTGTCAGCCCAAAAACACTTAGACTCGTTCAATGATTTTGTAGACCTAGAAGAAGTAGATTATGAAGAGTTGTTTGTGGCTCTAATGAGATGGATCCTTGTGGCTCTAACGATATGGATCCTTCTTCATTGATGCAGGAACATCGCTAGCAAAGCACAAGTGTGGAAGACAGTTGGGTGCACTAGCACATATTTTGAAACATTTTGAATTTCAAAAGATCAATGTATTAATGTAATATCTGACATTTTTTTTGAGTTATGAATATCTTTAATGATTGGAGGCTAAGCCATCACGTAATATTGATGGGGGACTGTATTTTTCTTTAATGTGAAGGATCACAGTACAGATTTGGAGCCTGCGCTCTTATCTGTCTGACTCGATATTTAGTGTAATAAATGATAGGTAGTTGATAACATTCAATTCCATTAAGATAGTGTAGAGTAGTTGGAGGGAAGGCTCGAAGAGCACCTCTTTGTATAAATCTTTGTAATATTGTCCAAGTAGATGTTGTTGATGGTTGTTGTTGTTGCGGATAGAGGAGAACCAAGCAATAGTTGAATCTATCTTGTGTAGGTTAAGGAGTAGTGAAGAAAAATGTATGTATGTATACAAGTTTCAGTTGGATGAATATAATAGAGATATATTGTCCCAAATGTGTGTTGATTATGTTTCTATATGAATAAATGGTAGAGTTTCTATTATTTTTCAATACTTTGTTATTTTTGTTCTTAAACATATGACTGCATTTTCTTTGTTGAATGTATGAGTCATTGTGAGCAATAGATAAGTTTCAATCATATCTTTTCACTGAGAGAGTGCAAGGTGTGCATGGAGTCTGCAAGGAGTGTGTGACCGAGTCTATTTCAACTTGAAAGATCATAAGAGATGGTGAAACTCATATGTATGCAAGGAGTGCATCTACGTCCACAAGGAGTGCATGACAGAGTTTTCATACTCAAAATATCAGGAGGGATAGCGTGATTTCAGTCACTGGAGACATAAGCAGTTGGGGAACAACCGCAAGGAGTGCAAAATTCATCCATAGTGGAGATGACTGTAGAAGAGGATCTTTTGCAAGGTGTGCATTGATCGATATTTGACTATGTTTCGAAAGAAGTGTTTAGGGAAAACCGAAGAAGGAAATATCAGGAGGGAGAGAGGCATAATTCTTCAAGGAGGGAAGCCCCTAAAGTCTTCACTAAGAGTCAGTGAATGAGATATTCATTCTCGGAGTGACTCGAATGATTCCATACCATCAGATCTGGTAAATTTGTGAGGAGGATAGTTGTGGAGTGTTTTGGTACTTTGGAGTTTGAAAAGTTTGATGACTTTATGAAAGAAGAGTCGTGAAGTCCGAAGTCGCGATTCAATATCGACCGTTTATCATAGAGTATCACATGACAACGAATCAAGGAGTTCAGGAATCAGAAATTCAGATATTTATGGGCAAAAGGCCTGGAGTTCTGCGAAGTCCAAACCCTAGTGGGGTTGACGAATATGAGGAGACGCGTGGTGAAAGTTTGGAATCTCAGAGAAGAGTGCTTTAGAAAGAGTTGAGGGAAGGATTCGGGATATCCCCGAAGTCCAAACTGCGAAGAGGTAGACCCATGCTCATAGTTGTGGTGACTTGTAGAAGAAATCTATGTGTGTGGGTAGAGTAATTTTGGGTGCTCGTAGAGACCCAAGGAGTCGCTTCAACTCAGTATTTCAATTGATCCAATACCAGGAGGTCAAGAAAACCTTTGGAGGGAAGGGGTTTTGTGTCATTCATCCAACTCAGGAAGGTTGGTTTGATTTTGGCATTTAGTTCCAATCACCTTCTTTAAGTAGGAAACATGAAAAACAAGATGGAGCTTAGAATGATTGGGAAAAGCTAACTGATAGGCCACCTATCCCACACACTTGAGAAAAGTATAATGACCATTAACTTTGGGTGCCATTTTATGAAAATGGTGATCCTTGAGGGAAGTTTTCTTATAAGGTTGCAATCGAAGAAACACATAGCATCCTTCTACAAACCGATGTTTAGTGCGACCTTGATCTTCCTGTTTCTTCATACTATTATGGGCCATGACAAAATTCTCTTTGAGGGTATGGAGAATATCCTCTCTAAGTGTAAGTGTTTGGTCAACCACATAGACTTTCGAGACACCTAGAAGGTATGAGAGAATTGAAGGTGGATTTTTTCCATATACTTCTTCAAAAGGAGTCATGTGGGTAGCTATATGGTAAGAAGTGTTGTAGCACCATTCAGCTAGTGGTAACCATTGAGCCCACTCATTTTTCCTTTCCGATGAAAAACACCTTAAATATGTTTCCAAAGACTTGTTGACAACTTCAGTTTGACCATCAGTCTAGGGATGATAAGTTGTGCTGAGATGAAATTCAGTTCCTTGTATCTCAAATAGTTCTTACCAAAAATTGCTAGTGAAAGTGTGGTATCTATGAGAAATAATAGAATGAGGCATGCCATGAAGCTTGAAGACTTGATCCATGAAAATTTGAGCCACAATGGACACTATAAATGGGTGTTGAAGAGCACAGAAATGAGCATACTTGGAAATACGATCAACTACCATCATGATGACTGATTTATTGCTTGATTTAGGTAATCCCATAATAAAATCCATAGAGATATCCCTCCAAATAGCATGTGGAATCGAAATTGGTTGTAGTGTGACATGATCTTTGACTGTTTTTCCCTTCTTGCATTGAAAAACATCACATTCTGCCAAAATCTTGTGAGCATCATGTTTCTTACCATCCCAGAAAAAAGAATGTTTGACCCTGTGTTGTAGGAAAATTCCCCTGCAAACAGGTGAATATCCTCTTGGATCCTAGACCCATATTACCAATATATAAAGATGCTAACATTGGACACTAACATTACTTTAAATGTAGTTAAAATACTCAAAGGGAAAAGAGGAATAAAGTATGATGTACCTTTTTCTGAAGCTTGTCGTCACTCAGTCGAGGAAGAACTTGATCTTCAAGCTCCTTAATGAGACCTACAATCCAATAGACAACAAAGACAATGCATGATTCCTATTCTACAAATATTAGTTTAAACTAAATTTATCAACAAAAGAGAATCATATGCAATCATACACAAACTTTAAGGAAATATGCCAAGCATATATTAATGAGAACATTACAAGGCACTTACAATCTATAGATGTAGTTGCAACAACCTCTCCAAATCCTCCTTGTCCAACCCCTTTCTCGAAAGATCCATGATCAAAATGACAACACTTTTTGTTAATATTCTCCTCCCTTTCACCATGAGAATGCCTCCTTTTATAGTATTTGAGAGGATCAACCACCTTAGTTATATTTGGAATAAGTTAAGGATATGACTCCATCAGTTGTGACATCTCCCTTAGATGCAGCCTAAAGCTTCGATTTGAGCCAAATGAACTCGGATAATTTCTAGTTGTCCTTAGAGATAAGGGGGATTTCTTCCCATTATTCTCTCAACCAATCGACGCTCCCTCAAAACTGGCAATAGATCATTGCAACACTCCTAGCATGTGAGTAGGGGAGCATTGATATTCCAAAACTTCATTAAGATGACCATTTCTGAAGGAAAAATATTTTTCTTGGCTTGCCAAATGATGTGTTTTCCCCTTCTAACATATCTTATATGATGTATCAATTGTCTCCATGGTGTCGTTTTCAATGCGACGTATGCATAATTAAAATGTGACATCTACGACACTTATGACACTTGCGACAATGATAATGGGACATTATAGAAGTGAGGAATTTTGATGTGTAACATATTGCCCCCCAAAGTGCAAAGTCAGGATATGGAAGATGATTAATGAAGCACTTTCTATATTTTTAAAGTAAGGGTATGGAGTCAAAGAATATAGTAGAAGCTGAAAACAACCATCAAACAAAAGGTATCATGTTTTTCAAACCCAAGGTAGGCATACCTATGCTTGAGTAATAAAAAAATTAAGGTATGGACACCAATAAATACACTGTGGATCCATGATGATACCGACTAAAGGCATAGCTACCAAGGATATAATGTGGATACATACCTCCACGACATGAACTAATCGTAGCCACGAGAAAGACACAATGGATCTATGGGATGATAAAACATAGCCATAGACCAATATAATGTTGATATATGTGACATTGTATCATCATGTTCAAAATATATCCTTCGCATCTTGGGGAAAGAAAATAACAGAGTGAATTCTCAACCTAGGGTATTCATCCCAATCCCGATGTGGTATGAATCTATCCATGTGAATAGATGTTTTGATGTCGAACATGGTAGAAACCACTTGATTACCAGTCATTGAGGTAAATTGTTAACAAGTATGAGGGAAATCACCAATGATGTCAATGACTCCCAAGGTACTCTAGTTCAATCTAACGAATTTGAATAAATGAGATGAATTCGAACATTCATGGAATCATTTGATCAGAGGTCAATGAGGTAAACCCACTGTTGGAGGTGAGGAGGCTCGACATTAAGGCATGCAGGTCCCAAGTTACTAATTGGTTTCTAAGGATAATTCTCAGATGATGTTTTGAAGTCGACGAGAAAAGACTCGTCGAAGGAGGGCCTTGATGTATCCCCCATAATTGACATGAAACTGACGTAGAGATATAAGATGGTGAATCAAATGAGTATGGATGGACATGGGTATTGAAATTGGAAATTTCTTATGGTTGATCCTGAAGGCGGATACTTCCCTTGAACACTGAGGAAAAACATTACTTAGCAACATAAACATAACGTTGACCAAAATATAATGTAGCGGATGCTGTGACATTCATCGGGTGACCCAAAGGAATGGAAAGACTCATTGGATTGGTTCAGTGCATAGGTTTAGTAGATTATCCAAGTGTTCAAAATGAAGTTCAAAACAATGTTTCATGTTCAAGGGAGACTACAAGAGTGACTTGTGAAAATTCTAAAATGTAACTTGGTTTACTTCCTTCAATTTCCCCCCCCCCATCCAAATAGATGAGTAACTCTTTTTGTTTTTATGATCTCGAGGAGGATAATAGATGTTCGATATACCTAACCTTCAGTAATTCCCTCTTCCTTTGTTTAAAAAACTATAATAAGTAAGGGTTCGGTCCCATATGGGCCCTTCAATGTGTGATTTTAGCGAGTCTAAAGAAGGAAAACTCAGTGGTTTTTCATGTTTAGAAATTCTGAAAAGAAATTAAAGGCCACTCCAGGGTTGTGCTTTTTTGTAATTTTAGTCTCTGAAGTCCGAAAAAGAGATAAAATTCTACTCTGGAGATGCCCTTTCAAAACCTTTTAAAATGACTGTGAAAGGAAGAAAGATAACTCGAAAATCTTTTCATGTTTAGAAAGTTTGAAAAGAGCTTACATGAGACTTCAGGGGGTTCCTTTTTCATGTAACCTTTACGAGTCCAAAATAGTGATAAAAGTCTACTCAATTACATTCTGATGTTTTTCCAAGCACGAGAGAGACTAAAAATTGTGCTCGTCAGTGTCACAAGGTTGTTAAAAAAATATTTCTTAAAAACCTGCAAATACAGACAATTATGGTCCCAGGGCATTAGTGACTCCTCAAAAAATATTAAAAAACCCCCCAAAAAATTATATTAGTGAGAAATAGAAACAATTAACCCTATTAAATAGTAAAATAGGTTAATAATTTCATTTACCAATTGATTTTTACCCAATTCTTATAGCTTTGGAGTTTTCCACCTTTGGAGGGTGATTTTTGAACCTCGAGTATAGTAGTTGCGATCGACCATTTTCGATTCTGTTTAGACTAGGTTTGTAACCTTTCCTTTCCAATCATTTTTCATGATTTAATTTTGTCTTTTAACTCATATTTAGGGTGTTCTGGGCTCCCAGTGGAGTTGCCAATTTCTTTTGTAGGAAAATTCCCCTACATACAGGTGAATATTCTCTTAGATCCTATACCTCTATTACCAAGACAAAAGGATGATAACATTGGACACTAACATTCCTTTAAATGTAGTTAAACTATTCATAGGGAAAGGAGAAAGAAAATATGATGTACCTTTTTCTTAATCTTGTCCTTTCTTAGTCTAGGATGAACATGATCTTCAAGCTCCTTAATGAGATCTGTAATCGAATAGACAGTAAAGACAATGCATGTTTCCTATTCTACCAAGATTAGTTTAAAATAAATTTATTAACAAAATAAAAGCATATGAAATCATACACAAACTTGAAGGAACTAGGCCAAGCATATATTAATGAGAAAATTACAAGGAACTTACAATCTGTGGATGAAGTTGCATCAACCTCTCCAAGTCCTCCTTGCCCAACCCCTTTCTTGAAAGATCCATGATCAAAATGACAATACTTTTTGTTGATATTATCCTCCCTTTCACCATGAGAATGCCTCCTTTTATAGGCTTTGAGAGGCTCAACCACCTTAGTTATCTTTGGAATAATTTGAGGATATGACTCCATTAGTTGTGCTTTCTCCCTTAGATGCATCCTAAAGCTTGGATTGAAGCCAAACCAACTCGGATCATTTCTATATGTCTTTAGAGATAAGGGGTATTTCTTCCCATTATTCTCTCAACCAATCAACACTCCATCAAAACTAGCAACAAAGCGTTGTAGCGCTCCCTGCTAGGTGGGAAACGAGCGCTAGCACTCCTTGCATGTGAGAAGGGGAGTGTTGATCTTCCAAAAGTTCGTTAAGATGGCCATTTCTCAAAGATTTTTTTTTTTTTTGGCTTTCTAAATGATATTTTTTCCCATTCTACCATGTCTTAGAGGATGTATCAAGTGTCTCCATGGCATTTTTCTTAATGCAACATATGCAAAGTGAAAATGCGAACTTTACGACACTTGTGAAAAAAGTGCAACACTTGTGACACTTGCGACAATGATAATGGGACATTATCAAACTGAGGAATTTTGACATGTAACACCCTATAAAAGGTTTTGGTAAACCCTAAGTGCCCAAGTATACACCCACGAAAGTGCCATGGATTTAAGTTGTGACTGGATTTCAGAAAGTAACGTGTATTTAAGTTGTGATTGTTTACTTAAATACAAACGACTTTTGTAGCAAAGCTCATCATTGTGCCAAGAGTACCTTGGGGATACAAGAGAACTAGCCTACAATTGTTGGATCATATGCGAATATTTGGGATCATGTAGCCATTCATGGAGAACAACTTGGAGCCAATCTGATACAATGAAGGAGAGGGAAAAAAGGGACCGTTCATCTTCATATTTTCTTGAAAGTGCATCAGCAACCACATTGTATTTTCCTTTCTTGTAAATGATCTCATAATCATATCCAAAGAGCTTAGTCACCCATTTTTGTTGATCCAGGGAGGAAGAGTGTTGTTCCATAAAATACTTGATACTTTGATGACCTATCTTAATTTGGAAGCGTTTCCCCAATAGATAAGGGTGCCAAACATCCACTGCATGCAAAATAACCAACATTTCCTTTTCATAGATTTTTTCCCAAATGTCTCTCTGACAGTCGTTCATTGGTGAAGTCCAAAGGCTGAATCTATTTCATAATGACTACTCCAATTCCTCTAACAAAAGCATCACATTCCAGGAAAACGGTCTTTGTTAAATCAAGAAGATCCATTACTAGAGTGGTGCACATGACTTCCTTCAAGGTTTGAAAGGCCTGAGCAGTTGTAGGAGTCCAAGTGAAAGAATTATTTTTAAATATAGAAGTGAGAGATTCCGCAATATTTCCATAATTCTTAATTTTTTTTTAATAATAGTATGTTAAACCTAGAAATCCACCCAAGATTTTGAATCACTTTGTGTGACGCCAATCCTACATAGCTTCAATCTTTTTATGATCCACCTTGACACTTGCCTTTCCAACAATATGACCCAAGTAGTTGACTTTCAAGGTGCCAAAAGGACATTTAGATTGTTTGATGAAAATTTGGTGCTGAGAGAGTAGATATACAACTTGATCCACATGATCAAGATGGTTTGTCCAAGTTTTACTATAGATGAGGATATCATCAAATAAAACTAAGACAAAATGATGGAGAAAAGGACGGAAGACTTGATTTATGAGGCTTTGGAAATTGGAGGGAGAATTACACAAGCCAGAAGGCATGAAAAGAAACTCATAGCAGCCCTCATGAGTTAGAAATGCAATATCGGGAGTTTCATCTTTGTTAATATGTATTGGGTGGTAGCCGGAATGAAGATCAAGTTTAGTAAAGAACTAGGCACCACTCAATTCATCCAAGAGGTCATCAATGACAGGAATGGGAAATTTATCTTTAGGAAACATGCGCCAATAACCTTTTTTCTTAAGGAACATGAACATGGGAGAAGAGTAGGGCTCATACTAGGATGGATAACACCTGTGGTGAGAAATTCTCGAACAATTTTCTCAATTTCATTTTTTGGGGAAAAGGGATAACTATAGGGATAGATATTGGGAGGAAGGTTTTTGAGGACAAGGGGAATGAAATGATCATGAACACCATGGGAAGGAGGGATTCCCTAGGGAGTGGAAGAAACAACTTGATGTTTGGAGAGGATGGATTGGAGGTCATGTGACACAGAGGGTGTTTCAATGGATTTAATGCCATGGATTTATGCAATAATTCTAGAATGACCTTTTCTAAGCAGCATTTCCATGCGATGGGAACTTATGATCTCTAGGAAATGACAATGATGCCTTGGAACTTATATTGGTGTCACTCCTGGTGGAATTGCATGGTTAATTCCTTAAAATCCATGAGAATGGGGCCCAAAGTACTTATCCATTTTGCACTGAACACAATATCACAATCACCCATGTCGATAGAAAACATATGAGATTTCATGTCGTACTAACCAATTTTGATACGCACATTTTCACAACTCCCCCCACATTTCATGGACCTATCATTGGAAATTATGATTTGAGATTATTGACGAGACATATATAGCAATTAGTTTCTTGGGAAATGCAGTGATGAATAAAATTATGGTTGCTTCCACTATCAATAAGAATGATGACCTTCTGATGCTTAATGTAACCAATTATCTTGAGGTTTTGGGGAGCAAAGAAGCCCGTGAAAGAATTCAGGGAAATGACTTGTTCGACCTCAGGAGGGTTGGAGGGTGGGGTAATGCTAGTGGGTTCATGTGACTTAGCCACATGGGGGGCCTCAACATCATCTTCTGAAACATCCTCCGAGATGGCCATAAAAATATTTTGTTCCTTACACTTGTGTCGAGGAAAATAGTTTTCATCACAATTTCAACAAAGGCCTCTGAGTTAGTGTTCAACCATTTTTTCCTTGGTCAATTTTTGGATCTTTAGTGCAGTAGAAGGAGGAGTGGGAGTGACTGGTTTAGTGCGAGGAATAAAGGAGGGTTTTTCAGGTTTGAGAAGAGACAACATGTTGTTCTTCCTTATCTCTTTTAGTAAATTCCACCCAACTATGAGGTCAAGCCATGAGGACATGCACATGAATCTCATCCTTAAGGCCACTGATAAAACATTCACAGAAAAAATCATCATACATTCCCTCTTTATGGAAAGCTAATTGCTCAAAAGTGGCTATAAAGTCTTCCACTATGCTAGATTGTTTCAACTTTGTCAAACGTTCTAAATGGTTGGTGTTAGTGTCAAAGTGTTCATAAATCTCTGCCAGAAATTGTGTCCAAGCCACATACCCTTGGCAAGCATTTTTTCTCCATTTCCACAATTTCCAACATTCTTGATCTAGATGGAGAAAACCATATGAAAGTTTGTCCAACTCATCTGTAATGTCATACAAAGAGAAATAATGTTCCATTTGAGTTACCCAATCAGTGGGATCTGAGCCATCAAATTTGGTCATATCCAAACGCGGAAGGTGTAGGTCACGCTGAAAGTGATGGGGCTGAAAAGTCTGGGAATTAGAGGAGATTTCACCTTTGTATTGCAAAGGTGGGTCAGAGGAGAGAATATCTACAAGGATATGTAGATTGGCACAGATCATCGTAGTGAAGGATGAAAGCTGGGTAGCAAGGTATTGTTTGATGCTTTCTATTTTGGCATCAATGGAGGAATGGATTCTTTTATTGATGGTGGCAACATTGGCAATGAGTTGTCTCACTTCTTGTTGGGTCTCGGTGAAATTAGAGTACAAGGAATTGAAGCGAGCTTCCAAGTCTTGTCTACGGGTGTGGGTCATGATGAAGAGGGAAAATGAAAATGGATGGGTGGGACCACACAAAAAATGGGTTATGGGTGAATTGTATCATGATGATCA
>JZKD02S1823791.1:33336-51091 GCA_000966675.3 Picea glauca
TTCAGTAGAAGCATCCTACCAGTAGAAACTGGTGTTATCTTCATGGGGTTGAAGCTCCCTTCCAGGAAAGGCTGGTAAACGAGAGAAGGTTGCAGCCTTCTGCAGGTAGAAGCCTATGTACTATTATGAGTCTGCACTAGTACATTGTTGTAAAACGTTTTCTTAATAATAATTATTGAAGACAGAGACAATAGCATCGATGGTTTTCTCCCGATTTGCGTTTCCACCTTAAATCCTGGTGTTCATGTGTCTTACTCATGTGTGTTGGTCTATTTTTTTATTACTGTACTGAATTACTGCTTAATAGACACCTGATGAATGAAGAAATTCATAATAAGATCTCTGGATGCACTCTTTTTTTCTTAAGACTATACAATCGTTGGTCTCTACAAAGTAGCCTGAGGTTTTCAGTGAAATAAAAGAGAAAATCAATTGATTGTTCAAAATACTGATTCACCCCCCCCCCTCAGTATTTCTCAACAGCTGGAGGTTTCCCCCTCGAAGAGGAAAGTGAACATTGCTCTCAGTAATCAATGTGCTCTTTCTGGTGTTATTCGGGTATCCATTTGGTATTATTGTGGTGTTGTTATGGTTATATTGTTGTTCATCTTCCATTTCTAGTTATTTATTTATGTTCTGCATACTTTTTTATATCTAGAATATTACAAGCTCTAGGTTTGTCCTCGTCTCGACTGGCACATGGATGTAAACTGGAAAACCAAAGATCCTCAAATGTCCTATCTTTGGATTCACCCCTAGGAATTCCTCCTCTATGGTCTTGTCCCCCAATATCTTCTAAGGACTCATGTTCCACACATATACCATTGTATTACATGCCTCAACTCAAAAAAACATGGGTAACTCCTAATCATGTATTATAGCCACGGAATAATTGATGATGGACCGATTCTTTCTCTCTGCAACCCATTATGTTGAGGGTTGTATGATATCGTCGACTTGCTCCTGATCCCTTCCTCCTTGAAAAAAATGTGTAAGCCATTTGAGGTGTACTATCCCTCATTATTTGACCTCAAGATATTAATATTCAAGTATTTTTGGTTCTCTACCTGATCCCTGAACTCTCTGAACCGAATGAGACCTCATCCTTGGTCTTCATAAAGAAGATCAAAGTTTTCCTAGAAAAATCATCAATACACATCACATAGTAAGATAAACCTTGTATTTATACTAGTGACATCTACCCACTCACATATGAATGGATAAGATCCAAGATCCCCTTGGAACTACTCTTGTGTCTTGGAAAAACATCCTTGAAATTCTTTCCAAGTGCACACCCTCTACACAATCCATGTTGCTCAATACTAAACTCTAGAACTCCTTTAACAATCTCCCTCATAATCGACAATTCCCTATAGTGTAGGTGTCCAAACCTCCTATTCCACAATGCACATAGGTTGTCACTGTTGTGTACCAAATCCTGAAGAGGCTTTCCATGCAACCTGTATAAAGTTCCCTTTCTAACCCCAACTACCATTGCATTGTTCAAGATATCTTTCTTTGGATGTATGAGTACCTACCCTCTCTAAAAATTGATTGTAAAACCCATGCCGTCCATAGATGATACTTAAAGAAAACTTTTCTTCAAACCTGGTATGTAAAGAACATCATGGGCATCTGGAAAACCTCCCGACTCACGCTGAAACATTATTGTTCCCTCTCCCTTTACTACATTCTCGGAATCATCACCAAGCTCCACATGAACCTTTGAGTCCTTCTTCATCAGACTACTAAATATCTCTCGTGCCTCTGTCATATGAAAATATGCACCATTATCCAAGAACCAAGCACTCCTTGGTGTCGTTCTAGTATAAAGGAAAGAAACCATATAGTAATCCTTCTCAAATTTTGATGCAAACTCATCAAGTTGCATCTTTGTTGATGTTGGCATACATGTCTTTTCATTACCCTTATTCTTCTTCTCCGAAGAATGAGATGCATAATTCCCATTCTTATGACATGAGAAGCACTTTATTTTACTCAAATCCTTCTTCTTCCCTAGATGTGATGAACCTCCATCATTGTTACCCTTCTTACTAGAACTCTTTCATTTTCCCTTCCTTGTCTTGTTGACAAGGTCCAAGTTCTCTTCACTACATCCTTCTTTGCTTCCTTAAGACTCTTCCAGAGTCTCTTCCTAGATGCAATCATCCCAAAATCTCTATGAATCTGGGATATTCTCTCGAGAAAAAACTTATTTGACAAATGGTTCCCATGACTTGGGAATACCATTTAATTCCACGTTCTAATTCCATTTAATGGTCTAGACATCTGAATCAATATAAGTTTATTCCTTAAGATCATCTTCCTATTTATGTTGTGTCTTTGGAATAAACTTACCAAGGCATCAAACATATCTTTGGTCATTGTTTTCTCAATTAGGTGATGAATTATATGATCCTTCACATAATATAGGAGGACTATTTCTACTTTGATGTCCTTATTGTTGTGAGTATATAAAGTTGTCATATCGGTTGGTGGAGTAACTTCTTTATCCACTAACTCCCAAAGGCCATACTCCTTCAATGCCAAAGTAACTCTTTCTTTCCAAGATAGGAAGTTGAATGCTCCATCCAATCTATTTTCAACTCTCAATGGTGTTGCTTGCATCCCTAAGACTTGAAAAACTTCACTAGAAATAACTTGTTGCTGAGAAATAACTTGTTGCTGGAAAATTGTTCATGTACTTATTAACATAGGGCTTTAAGAATATATAATGGTTTGTTTTGAGGATTTATCCATTTCTCAAGTTCTACAGGGATTCGACCCAGATTTTCAAAGTTTTAGGACTACTCTAAGGCCATTACAAGTCATTGAAACTTAATGAAAAAAATATTGCATGATTTATAGATTTTCCCTACAGGGATATAAAATTATCAAACATGCAACAGTTCATACTTAGCTAATTTTTACAATTATTAGAGAAATAATAAACATTACAACGTATCTCAATTTTCATGCATTCAAACCGTAGATTATAAACAATTGATTTTCTCTTAGATTCATGCATTTACACATGCATTGAGATATATCATTCACAGTCAGTTTCAATGAAAATAAACACCTATATGATAAGGAAGTTTCCAAATACAACTGACTAAGAGAGGACATCTCTCCTCCCAACCTTATGCCTTTCTATACAGTCACTTCCTACAACGTTCCACCCCTATGCCAGTTCATGACACCACCAAGGAAATTGACTCAGCAAGGTTTGAATTTTACGATGATCTAGGAAGGTTACTCTCCTTCCTCCTTTGACACAACAAAAGTTGCCACCTCCCACTAGGCTTTGGGTATCTACATTCTTATAAGGTGCTTTCTCAATTGGATTTCCTTTATACAAGTGAGTCCCTTCTCTTCTCAGCAATCCCTCGATGACCTCCCCTTACCAGTGTCAATTTCTATCATGTAAGCACCAAGTTGCATCCCACTATTTCTCCAATTTAGGAATCCAGGTCTTCTTTATTCAGGGAGATCATCAACAAATCAAACAAGCTTCTTGTTTTCTTCTAGAAAGCTATTATTTTCTTTATCTTCCTCAATCACATATTATGAACCTCTTCTCTTTTTTCTTTGTGTCTTCTCTATTATGTTCTTTGTGTGTGACCTTCTGTATCCTATATTGCGTGGTCTCTCCTATGTCTCATTGCATTGTTTGTCATATCATCTATATCATGTTTTCCTCCTATGTTCTTCTTCACTATCCCCTTGGGATCTTTGTGACTTCCTGCAAGCGTAACCTACAGTCCGTCATTCACATTCTGAAGGGGTGGTTCTGTGGTATCCCCTTTCAATTCTTCAATTGACCTATTTTCTTTGCAAGGGTCAACTGGCTATTCATTAAATTCTCAACAACCTCTGTGACCTTCTTTAATGGTCATGTGGTTTCATATATTCCTGGTATGGTGGTAGGTGTAGTTCTTTATGCTTATAAGCATAAATTATTTTATTGTGAAAGCTTCCTATTTTCTTCGTTGATGCATCTCATCTCCACTACCCTCAACCATTCCATCAGTCTCTCTCCCTCATCAATTTCCTCTGGTGCATCATGGTCAGTATTGTCAAGGTTTTTCCCTCTATGTCAGAGTTTTGGTGTTTATATTAAATCAAAACACAATTACATGCCTCATAACATTAACATATCAAGTTTTTGCATAATTACATTCTTGGGGGGAAACAAGGTGTTACATGGACTTAGTGATGTTTTGACTCCTTCAAACCCAAATAATGTTGATATATGAAGATGCAACCAATGAAAATTTTTTTTTCAATGAAAACTATCTATGGGAGAAAAAATTGATTTCCCTTTTCTCAAAATTAAATAGAAAACAATAATATCACATTCCAATAATTACTAGCAATCCAAAAGAATATTAGATCTTAAAAGACAACAACAAACACACTAATGCACCCAAAATCTAGCCCGATATTATTATGCAATGAAAAATTTTTGTTTCACTAATGAAGATAATGGAAACTAAAATGCATCACACAAACACATAAAACTGAAAACAAACAAGGCTATATGACATTGGAAATGATCACTTTTCACGTGCCAATGTAGATATTTGAAGCATGCCCACAAATTCAGAAAATAGCTATGCAAAACAATACCTTCAAATGATCACTACAAATGAAAATTAAAACAAACTACACAACCACATCTGCAACAACATGAACAAGGAATATTCCTACATAACTGCTCACCAAGCTAACTCATACAAAGTATGAAATAAATGATAAACTCAATATGCCATTCCTAGATCCATTTGCAAAAAACAAAGGAAGGCGAAGAATTTATCAAGGACTCTCAGAACTAGTCAAATCTTGGAAAAACCACCCTGTAGGGGAATTCATGGGTTGCTAGTGAGCAACAAGTGACCATTCACTAGGTAGTCACACCTTTTCAATGAGAAATGTGTGACCAAACACGTCTATTAGAAAAACAAAAGATATTTTGGCCCAAAAAAATATTTCTTAGNTGTGACCAAACACGCCTATTATAAAAACAAAAGATATTTTGGCCCCAAAAAATATTTCTTAGCAGATTTATCCTAGATCTAAGAGATATTTTGGTTTCAAGGACCTGAATAGGGACAATAGATAGTACCAAGATACCAAGCACTTTCATAATTCAAAAAAAACTAGGGGAACTTGTAAAATTTTTGGATTACTAAAAGAGGGGGGTGAATCAATAATGAACAATTTACACTTCTTTTAACCATGGTTTATATTCCTTTAACTTATTCAACAATGTTCATAAGTTCATCAGAAATATATCATTGCATCATAAACAATAGCATCCATAAGTTCATAATAAACAATGATAAACACATCCACACAATACACAATACACCATTATTTTTCGTGGAAACCAAATGTGGGAGAAAACAAGATAATGTTTTTCTTATATGTCAAAGAATTACATTCAAGGAGTCATCAAATTCCAATTCTCAAGCTCCAATTGGAAGGAGGCTCCAACCCCCTATTTTATCAGGATCAAACCCGAAGGAAGCTCGAACTCTCTAATTCTCTGGCTCCAGCCAGAAGGACTCTCTAACCCCCTTAGTTCTCTGGCTCCAACCGGAAGGTGGCTACAACCACCTATTTCTCAGGCTCCAAATTGAAGGAAGCTCCAACTCCTTGATTCTTTGGCACCAACCGAAAGGAGGATGCAAACCCCTTTCTTTTCCTGTCCTACCACCATGAAATATAAATTCCAAATGTGAAAAATCTGTCATTGTCACTAAATCAATCACTGCCACTATCAACCTGCACTAAAACTATGTCACAACTTGTACAAACCTTCTTCAAATATTTCCTATGGATCTGTGACCTAACTACTCTACAACACGTGGGTATACACACCTTTATTAACTAAAAATCTCAGATGTTTGGTTCTATCCTCTCTGCAGCTCGCGGACTACCACAAACTCACCTTGTCTCACTGTCACTGTCTCTACTTCTGTCAAACTTTCACTGTAGAACCTGTCATGTAAACCTATACCAAACAATATGTACCAACAATATGTAACAATAATATCATCAACAAAACTAGATCCAATCACCAGGACCAATCACCAGGACCAATCACCAAAAAAACTCTCAATCATATGTGCAATATCATCAAGATTTGAATCAAACAAAACTACCCATAAAAACTCACAACCGTCACCCACACATGCCTCTACAAAGCATGTACCAATCACAACAAAGTAAAAACCTATACCACAACAAGTGCATCAACCATGCACATAAACATACTCCAAGCTAACCAACAAAGGGCCTCTAGCAATACATCATACCATCCATAAACTGAAAACCATAAACGCTTACATCAAACTATATGCCAAAACTTCACTACTATATATCCTTAAACATGTACCACTCATAATCCAATCATATACCAAGACTACTAAGAAGTTCCTCTCACAATGCACCATAAGATGCACCAATAAAACCACGCTAAATGAACCAACAGTGTGCCTCAATAGATCTACCTCAAATCATACTCTACAATAGATACCATTCATCCAAGCGGAAATATACCAAACCTCAAAAATTCATTCCTCAAGCATGCTCCAAAACATCAATAAGATATAACCTCATTAACATATAGACACACCTTTACACTTTGTAACTAACTTGATGATTCAGATCTCAAAGGAACAAACATGTAGTCTCTCCTCAGATCCTGCAACCTGGAACAAGTATCTTCCTCCTTTCCATTTCTATAGATCTGTTCTTTCCTTTTCTATAGCTCACGGGTATCCACACTTTCCTCCACTATGGACCACAAATGTTCATGCTTCTCTTTTCTTGTGGCTCGCGGATGACCTCTGAGAAATTGTTTCATTCACTTTCTTTGCAGCTATGAAACTTTTTTTCCTTCATACTTTCACTGCCTCAGACCTACGTTTTCTCAGATTTCTTATACCTATTCTTTCTCCAAGAGTTGGCATCAATCTCTAAGGGTTGACATTAGTCTACAAGATCACTCTCCAAGGGTTGACATCAATGAAAACCTACTATCCAAACCAATTGTCCAACAATATCCCCCTTTGTAAACACTTAGACATGGAAATACTCATGCTCATACCTCATCTGTGATCATTTCTCCTCATAAATATTTTTATCTCCCCCCTTTGATATCAATGGAAAATGTTTTATCTCTTTGGGGTGGATTCCCCTATCTGCATTGTCCTTTGGGATACTCCCCCTTTCTTCAAGCCTCTGATTACTTTCTCTCTCTCAATTTCAAAAATTATTAACTTCCCTATTGATATGACATTGTACCTACTCTAACCAATCCTGGTGAAAAGAATACCTCCCTCTATGGGTGTGTCTCCTTGTCTGTATGCTACTATTGTTCCTTTCTGGATCTCTCTCTCTGGTGAATTCTTTGCACTTTCCTATGTAGATCAATATAGATCTTCTTGTACCTGTTCCATTTTGGATTTATTTTCCATTGGTGCTTCCTTGAGTAATCAACTAACATATATAAAAAACATTCAAGAATAATCATTCAAATATTCATGTATAATTATCTTCCATTTTGATAATATTCCTTTATCTCTAAACCACTCTCTTTACAACTCTCTGAACAAAATATGTGAACAAAATCTATGAATCCATGCTCTCATCCAATATCATATATCTATCCAAATTGGCTACTCAACTGTCCACAATGCTAACTCATCTATCATTGTACTTCTGCTAATTGATTTCTCTGAGTCTGTCTAGTCAAACTCTATAAGTTTCTCGAAAGATGGTTTTTGTCATGTCTCAGCTACTGCATAGACTCCCCCTGTCTTATATTCATATTACTTGGGAGTCTCTAAGCAATATGGATCAAAACAATACCTACTCTGATGTAGCGTAATATTCCTATTCGTCTGTGAATAGATCTTCCTTTTTATCCTCTTCCTCTATGTTCTCATCATCCTAAGTTTTGACATCTTCTTCATCCTCTACTTGAATTTCGACACTCTCCTATTTTCCTATAAATTCATCATGATCTTGTGCTACTAAAAATCCTAAAAGTACGATTCCTTGGACATGTTCTTCATTTACCTTCTCCTCTTGTTTTTCACTTCTTCCCCAAACTTTCTGATGTCTGTCATCAATGTTTTCTTTCATGAGAGGCCTTATCATGCTTCTACAATTTCAAACTATATGTACATAGTTGTGGCATTTGTAGAATTCAATATTTTATGGGGCCACATAATAATTTCTTTCTTCATCATTACTTTCATAAGCCTTGCGATATGCAACCTTATGTCCAAAGTTAGTACAATAAAAAAATGGCCATTAAAGAAATTTACATACTCGGAAGTGAATTATTTTCTTTGTGGTGTAGTCCTTATGAATTCCTATCTTGGCTGATCATGATCATGATTCAGGTTTCTTTGTGACTTGAACGTGGAGGATCTTATTCTATAGTCTTTTTCTTGAGTCTTTTGTACTTCTGGAATGTTCTTCTTCAAGGGATTTGATGCTTCCTTCTTTATTGAACCTTTAATGACTTCTGCATAATTCTTTTGTTAGGTTGCTTTCGTCATGGAGCTTGAACCTTTCTCAGTCTACATTTGGTTTTATCCTAGTGCGTACCTGTAATAGTATGGCCTTTGATTGTTGATGATCGTGTCCATTATCTTGGTGCTATATTGCTACATGTTCTTCTTCTGAAGATCTTTTCTTAGAATGACTACTTCTTCTTCCAACCTTTCAATCATCCTCTCCTTCTCTACTAGAGGACTTCTAAGTATTTATTCAATCTTTCTATCATCTTCTACCTAGACTTTCGACTTTGTAATTATCTTGTTGACTTCCTCTGAGTTGATATTCTAGATTCCTTTTTCTTTTAGTTCTTTCTTGAGTGACTTGATTTTTTTTCCTTCTTTCCTTACCTCTTCTAAGGGACTAATCAATTCTTCTCTCAGATCAACTTCGCCTTCTTCTTTATAACTATCATAGTTTCTTGTTTGATTTTCCCTAGCCATAAATAGTGCCTTTTTTGAATCACTGTTGGTTTCATCATTTTCATCCGATGAGGAACTATTTTCTCTTGAGTAGATATTTTTATTGAAGACTTTCCTTTTGTCTTTTATCATGTTTCCCTTTTGATATTTCTTTTCTTTCTTGAGATCTTCCTCTTCATCACTATCTGACTTCCTGGAATAAGAACACTTATTTGTAAAATGACCAACTTTACCACAATTGAAAGATTTCAATGGAAGTCTACCTTTGTATTTACTTGTTCCTTTCTGCAACTTCCTTATAAAGTTTTCCATTTCTTCATCTTCTTCTGAATCATCACTATAGCTACATTTTGACTTTGGATTTTGCTTCTCTTTTTCCTTGTCTTCTTGAATGCTTTGAATGTTGCTTCCTTTGTAACTGGGTTCTCTTTTTCTTTTCTCATTTCATCAGAAGAGAATATTACATGTAGCTCATCCATGCTTATCATACTCAGATATTTTCTTTCTTGTAGTGTTGAAATCTTAGGATCAAATCTCATTGGAAGATATCATAGTACTTTTTGAACATTTATAGATTCATCAACTTCTTCTCCCAATCCTTTAATTGTATTCATTGTTTCATCAACTCGTAAAAAGTAAGCTACAATATTTTCATCTCCCTTCATATTCAATGGTTCAAATTGACCTCTGTAAGTTTGAAGCTTTGCTTCCTTGACTTTGGCATCTCCTTCATAAACATTATGAATTTTTTCCCAAATCTCCTTTGTGGAATTGCAATGCATAAATTTGACATATACTAAATCAAATAGACCATTCAAGATAGCATTTTTGTCACTCGAATTATTTTGAATGAGTTTATTTCCATCGTTATCTCTTGGAGGACTGGCAAGATCTTTATATCCGTCTACTACTAATTTTCAAACATCAAATCCTTTTTCTTGTACATATGTTTTCATCATTCTTCTCCAAAATGCATAGTTGTGTCCATCAAAATGTGGTATTCCATATATATATATATATATATATATATATATTGTTTCTCTCCATGATCTACCTTCTATTGGTTAAACTATTTACTGAAGGAACCTGCTTTGATACCAATTGTTGGATTATTGAGAAGGGGGGTGAATCAATAATGAGAAATTTACACTTATTTTAACCACAATTTATATTACTTTAACTTAATCAACAATGTTCATAAGTTCGTCATCAATATATCATTGCATCATAAACATTAACATCCATCAATGCATAAGAAACAATGATAAACACATCCACACAATACACAGTACATCAGTATTTTATGTGGAAACCCAATGTGGGAGAAAACCATGGAATGATTTTCTTATATGTCAAAGAATTACATTCAAGGAAGCACCAACTTCCAATTCTCTAGCTCCAACTGGAAGGAGGCTCCACCCCCCTAGTTTCTTAGGCTCTAACCTGGAGGAATCTCCAACTCCCTAATTCTCAGGCTCCAACCAGAAGGAGGCTCCAACCCCCTTAGTTCGTTGGCTCCAACTAGAAGGTGGATACAACCACCTAGTTCTCAGGCTCCAACCTAAAGGTGGCTACAACCACCTAGTTCTCATGCTCCAACCTGAAGGAATCTCCAACTCCCTTATTCTACGACACCAGACAGAACAAGGATACAATCCCCTTTCCTTGCCCCATCCTTTCACCTTGAAATATAAATTCCAAATGTGAAAAACCTATCATTGTCATTGAATTAATCACTACCACTATCATTCTATCACTATCAACCTGTACCAGCACTCTATCACAACCTGTACCAACCTTCTTCAAATATTTCCTACAAATCTGTGACCTATCTAATCTACAAAACGTGGGTATCCATGTCGTTCTTAACTGCAATTCATGGATTTCCGCATCTATCCTCAGTGCAACTTGCAAACTACCACAAAATCACTGATTCTGACTGTTATTGTCTTTTCTTCTGTCAAATTGTCATTATAGAGCCTATCAAGTCAACCTATACCAGAGACCTATAACATGTACAAAAACATTTGTACCAAACGACCTGTACCAACAATCTGTAACAATAATCTCATCAACCAAACTAGATCCAATCACCAGGAACAAACACAAAAAAAATCTCAATCATATGCACAATATCACCAGGATGTTCATCAAACAAAAATACTCATAACAACTCACAACCATCACCCAGACATGCCTTTATAAATCATGTATCAATCAAACCCAAGTACAAACCTATACCACAACAAGTGCATCAACCATGAACAAGAACATAGTCCAAGTTAACCAACAAAGGACCTCTAGCAATAGATCATACCATCCATAGACTCAAGATCATAAACCCTTACATCAAACCATACGCCAAAACTTCACTCTTATATAGCCTTAAACATGTACCACTTATAAGCCAATCATATACCAAGACTACTAACAAGTTCCTCTCAAAATGCACCACAATATATGCTAATAAAACAAAGCTAAATGCACTAGCAATGTGCCTCAACAAATCTTCCTCAAATCATACTCTACAAAAGATAGCATACATCAAAGAGGGCATATATCAAACCTCACAAAGTCATGCCTCAAAAATGCTCCACAACATCACTAAGATATAACTTCATAAACATATAGACATACCTTTACACTCTCTAACTGACCTGATGCTTAAGATCTCAGACAAACAGATCCCCAGTCTCTTCTCAGATACTGCAACCTGGAACAAGTATGTTCATCCTTTCCCTTTCTACATATATGTGTTTTCCCTTTCTACAGCTCATAGGTATCTGTTCTTTCCTCCACTATGGTTCACAGATGTCTGTGCTTCTCTGTGCCTGCAACTCATGGATAACCTATGAAACCCTGTTTCATTCACTTTCTCTGCAGCTATGAAAATTTCATTCCTTCATAATTTTGCTGCCTCATACCTACGCTTTCTCAGATTTGTCAATGTATGCCTACAAATAACCTTTCACAAAATAGATATTCAATAATGTTCAATAGTTAGGTAGGTGCTAATAGGAGTCCCTTTCTCTCTTATTTATACTTTGTCAAGTGCATTCCTCTAGGAGTTTCCTTATAATTGTTTTACCCCTTTATCCATCTTCTAGGGTTAACCCACTTTCTTGTTGCAACTAACTTTCCTTAAATAGTGAAAACATAACTCCCTTACCCTTCTTGTTGCAACCACTTAATTATTTAATTCATTTATTTTACAACCACTTTGACTAGGAAATATTCTTTATGGCTTTCTAGAAGCTATGACTTCTTGTTGACCTTCTAGGGGCTTCTAGATTACTCTAAGGGGTCTTCCAACTTCTCAAGGCCATATCTCTCTACTGGTGAGGAACTATGTGGCATGCCACATATCACCGGAAATGGCATGACGTGTAATATCCATCCATCATAGTCTTATTTTCATATTCACTGAGCTTCATGCCTTTATACCTCAAACAAACACGGGTCTTTTACCCATACCTTTGTGCTACCGTGCTTCGTTGTCAGAATTCTCCAAGGGTTGAAACTAATCTCTAAGGTTTGACATCATTCTACAAGATCACTCTCCAAGGATTGACATCAATGAAAACCAATTATACAAACCAACTATCCAACAAAAACCAAGAAAGAATGGTTATATTAGTCTCCAATGGAATTACCAATTATGTTGTACAACTTTTACCCCTACATATACGTGATCGTGATCACTCTCACTGATCTACCCAAGATTCATGAAAAATTATGGATAGATCTCTAATGGTTTCCTCTAATTTGAAGTACGCACTCTAGTTACGTTAAAAGAGGAGAGGGAAAACATACCATTTGTTGATGGTTTTCCTATCACTTCTTGCGGTGATGCAACTCTGATATCATCTTTCTTGCTCCAACAACCTATCGCCTACACACAAGACAACAGCCAAACGCTTCTTGGAAAAACTTTAAGCATAAAGAGGAAAATTATGTATCAAATATAATATACCTTGCTCAAACAAATACAGATCTTCCATTATAATATATGAAACAAACTTAGATCACACCAAATTAGAGGGGGAAACCATAGATCTATATTGATCAAGGGAAAAGTACAATAAATGATACTTTAATACTTGTTCAAGCACTCCCCCATCTCCAAGATCCTTGATACTTCCTTCCTTAGCCTTCTTCCATAAGGAGATTTGAGCTCTGAAGGTTATAGAAATATATACTAGGCTATTTTAGCAGCATAATTTTGTCTTCAATATTTTAGCACATGGAAATGTTATAGAAATATATCCTAGGCTATTTTAGCACATGAAAATGTGGACGACGTCTCTATCTTCCCAACAGTAGTGTTCATCTACAAAACATTTACACACAAAATATGTTTGGTAGATTTTTTCCTCAGAGAGTTTAGTAAAACGGGATGAAATAGAAATATTTTACCCAATAAAGTAGGAGGAACATCGTAGTTATAGGAAAATGAAATGGGGGTGGAGTTTATACGTTCTTTTATCTTTTGTGGATTTTTTATTTTGTGGCAATCATTACTAGAAAAAAAAATAGCATCTTTGAGGTACAATTATTAGAAAAAAAAATCATAAAAAATAGGTGTATATAGTAAGTCATGAATTGATGGTTTTAAGAATTTTGGGTATCACAAAATTACCTACAAGATTTGAATTAATGATATGATAGTGATTAAACCCTACATGTACTGATTCTCACAAAAACTCCCACAAAAATGCAGGATCAAAATTTTTAAACATGTAATTATAAAAAAACGTAATTTAAACGTTCTACTTTTTAGCAGTTTTTCGACAACTTTTTCCCTTCCAAATTTACATAGCCAGAAGGTAAAACATTTACTAACTAAATCTGACCTGCATGTCAATGTGATAACACAATTTTTTTCGTTAGAACCTTTCCAACCACTCACTTCGAATTTTTGGGCATTTATCACGAAGAATCTGGGTGATTTTTTTGGCTATTTCGAGGGAACACAATTGTCGGTGTCATATTTTTCTTCCGTACTAATTACTGCGGTGTCTGAATTTATTAAATTTTTTACAATGCATTATAATCAAGGGTTCATCTTTCGATTCCTGTTGAATATAAAATTTTGAAAACAACGTTTTTAATTTAATTTTTTTTATTGATTTTAAAAAAATCCAAAATATTTTATTTTAAGATATATATATTTTTTAATTTGAACACAAAAATTTGATAAATTTTCAAGTGTTGCTCTTCCACAAAAGTTTCATTACTAAAACAGATAAATCTTCCAAAGAAATTTAATCACTAAAACAGATAAATCTTCCAAAGAAATTTAATCACTAAAACAGATAAATTTTTAAGCACCTTGAACATCATCTATTTTTTAAAACTTTATATGCCATAGATATTCTAAAACCCTAAAACTCTTTTGAAAATAGAGTAAAAMTCTTTTGATTTATCATGGCTACATACTATAGTGAGATGGATACTTGCATCATTTTGGACAATCTTATTTATTGTTTTTTAATGAAATTCCTAAAGTTTTTCCTCTTCTTATTAGTTCGTTGTTGACTTCATATTAGTTTGTCCTTTGACCATAAATATTTGCATATTATCTATTGTTGGAACCATGAAAACATCGAGTTTTATATAATAAGATGTACTATATTTGTCATGATCTGACTAGACAACGGAATGGAGGTCGTATTGTCGGCTTTGCTATTCTCAATGTTATATATGTTGACATATCCAAAGTATTTGATTGTATATGGTCTTTTTGAATCATATATTTTCTTATGCATTGGTCGAAGGTGGATTAAGGCTAGCATTAGTTCGAATGTTTGGTTTAACATTTTCTTCTAGGTAAATTTATGGCAATGTTTGATATGCTGGCATATCCAAAGTTTGGCCTTCGAATACATTCTCTACTGTTCGAACTATTGTTACATAAATTATAATAAATTTTTGGGATATGTTAGAGACCTGTCACATTGCATTTTTTTCTTAAATGTTTATAGAGCATTTGTGACGGACTTAAACGTTTACCTAACAGGCTTGGCAGTGTTGAATGTTTACTTAGTAGGCTTGTTACAATACATTTTCTTCTATTTTATTTATTTATATGCTTCAACACCATTGCTAGTTCACTAGTTCATGCTTGTTTTTTACATCTCCACTGATTTCTTAATTGTCTGTTGTTGTTGTTCTTGTTTGGTTGTTCATGTTTTTGCAGTTTGCACATTTGGGGTTCTGCAACCGCGATTGGAGTTGCGTCATTCCTAGTGAATTGGTTGTTTCTTGCTTGTTTGTTCGTTGTATGTTGTTTATTGTTGTTTAATTCGACTTTGCAGGATTTGGATCCTGCGGCTGCAGTTGGGCCTTTTGGTGCTTCTTAACTTGGTTTTTATTTGTTGCTTGTTCTTGTTTGTCTAGGGTTTTCAATGTTGGGATGCTGCATCCGCAGTTGGATCTGTTGTTACATTCTTTTGTAGTGGACTCTCCATAAAATACAATTAATAGTTGGCAATGTTTTTCCAAGGTTTATGCCTTACTATGGTTTCATAGTTATGAGAGGAAGTATTTTTGTGTGAGAGATATAGTTGTTCTCTCCCTTTTTTTCCCCTCTTCTAAACTATGTTTCTGGTTCTATAGTTTCTCACATTTCTGTGATCATTTCGACCGACCATCGTTTGATTGCAAACTTAACTAGTTTTATGGATGCGGATTCATGGATAGGTTCTATCGAACTATGGCATCTCGTGTTTGGTGTATGCATCTTGCACCCATAACTTTTGTGCTCTACAATTCGACCACGCACTCCTCGAAGTCGCAATCGTGCCTCTATTTGTGATGAGTTTGTCTATCCTACCTACCTTTCCATACTTAGTTGAGTTTTCAAAGTTTGGAGGGTTGACGCGTTTCCAGGTTCAGAAAATTTAAAAGCATTTGTCACTCTCGTCCATCCCTGCTACCTTCTTCCCTTCCCAATAGACATTAATTATGCTTTGAAAAGTCACAACTGACCAGACAGGTTTGAAAGGATTGTCTTTAATAAGAGGAAAGGTCAAGGACGTCTCCCATCAAAATGAATAGACAAGTGAATATTATGGGATCTGGTAATTTCTTTTACCTGCATTTTGAATTTTCAATAAAAAAAAAATTTTAAAAAAATGGCTATTTTGGTTTTCTTAAAGGCTTCGGCATAGTGCATGAATGTGTCACCCATAGAGGCCTTAACGTCATGCCCCTCTTTAATATTGTGCATATCTTAGATGTCATATTTGAGAATCTGATCAGATATGGGAATGTTAATACATGCTATTAGTCAGTATTCAGCATACATATTCAAAAAGATTGGCATTAATAAGCGAAAATATAGAGAACATATGTCATTAAAATGAATTAACACAAAATCTACGGAAGATCATCCAGCGTTGACTTTAAATACATGTTGACATTTCTCTCTATCATCAAAGAGTTGTTCTTTAGCATGCCTTCATTCTAATGGTCTTGGTCATGGACATGTAAGACAACTTAGAGATGTGATTGAGGCCCAGATGAAAGAAGAGAAACCGGTTTTATGTGACGTGAGATTTGAATTAAAAAAAAAACTCTGTTATCCAACAGAAACTCAGAGAGGAGGAAAAAAAAAGAACAAGTATCTTTTGGTTGGTGTTCTCCTTGTATTCGATGCTTTGGTTGGTTGAAAAGGCTGCCTAGAGATTTGTTTGTTGAACTTTTTTATTTTCTTGCTGGGAGTTGTAATGGATTTTCAGGTCACGTGAAAAATAATTCTTCATTGATGTATACATTTTCTTCCAACAACACAGATTTGGCAAGTGTATCGATTTCTGTAGATCACACAAGAATTTCTCTTCCTCGGGGACGTAGCACTTACTGTGGCTTGCAAAGTGGTCTGTGATGTTCGTAAACAATGTGAAATATTACTCCATTTGTGAATGTAACCAGAGGTGGGTAACAAAACTATATGGGTGGATAAAATGACATATTATCACTACAAAAGTTTCTATTTCAAAGTTTGTTGAGCTACTTCTGGGTGTGGTAACTGACTTGATAGAAAGCCATGTTCTTTGTCAAATTTTTTCGGTTTCCTCTAGATGTAGCTGCAGAGTCCACATATTTGGCATCACCTCTGAACATTCCAGACCTTTTTGTGGGTTTCCATATTTTCCACCACTATGACGAAAGATATATTCTGATGTGATCTGCAACATTTGATACACTTGCCAGATCTATGTTGATGCGTTCTGCAGCATTTGATACACTTGTAAGACCTGTGATGCTCGAATAAGCCATGTACTTCAACAAAATAACATTTTGTAGCTAGCTTGCACATTCCTTCTAATTTACTATAATAAAACAAAGAATTTCAACATACAAATCTTTAGGTAGGCTTTTCAACCAAATAGATGATCGAATACAGGGAGAATAGTAGTCAGAACATACTTGAATTTTTTTCCTGTCCCATAGATAATGTCACATAAAATGAATCCACCGACTTTGAATTTGGCCTGGATCACATTTCTAAGTTGTCTTGAATGTCAATGCTCAGGAACATTGCAAGGAAATCACCTTAAACCCTAAGTTTTCGACGATAGAGGGAAATTAATACTTGACAAATAATGGAATGTTGAATAAACAACCATTGCAAGAAGGCCATATCTGGAAGAGACAAGCTATTCAAAAAACTGGGATAGATCTAGTTGGCAGCACTAATTAAGTCCAAGACCAGAAATTGATATTCAACTCGATTTTTTACGAATATTTTC
>JZKD02S1823791.1:54564-65003 GCA_000966675.3 Picea glauca
CTAGTGTTTCCCATCTTTTTGGTGGTTGGGGATGTTAAAAATTGGTATCAGATCCAAGGTTCAAGCACTAAGCTTGGATGGGTTGGATAAGTGGTCATTATAACCAATGTTCAAGAACTGGGCCTGGATGGGCTAGATAAGTGGTCATTAGAACCAAGGTTCAGAGAGAAATGGTGCCAAGAGGTTACCTTGGTCGTGTTACGAAGATTGGGAGGTGAAGCAGCATTATAAAACCACGATAGACATGGTAATGGGATGAACAATATTGTGGGTCGTTGGAATCTATTCAAGATAAGTAGGACAATTCTCGACCATCAAATATCGAGAAAAGTGAAGGAGGGTTAATTTGCAATCCTTAAGAATTCATGACTTTGGCGAAATATGTGTTATAATGGGGAAGCGGCCTAAGCCCTGAATTCCCCGAAGTGGATCTACACTGTATCTATAGGGTCAATAGAACGATCATTGGATTGGGTTGAAGTTGGACCAGAACTGTTGGATCAAACCAAGGGAGGAAGTAATGACACGATATGAAGGACATAGAGCTCCCGAAGCTCTGAAGTCCGGAGCTAATCCTGATTGTCCATCAAGAGGTACATTTGTCAATAGATTGGATTGTTCGAGATTTCGGTGTTCGAGAGAATGAGTGTGTGTTGAGGAGAGAACTTCATAAGCCTGAAGTTCTAAATCTTGAAGAGCTGAAGTAGTGATTCATGATGACATAACCTGGAGGTGACGTGGACCTCCCATGTACCTACCACGTGCCCCCACCTAGAATGTTTTCAATTGTACTGTGTGGGCCCTTAGGCTACATAACATAGTTAAAGTTTGGTGGACTTACACTGGATTTAATCACGATACATCAAGATCGACGTCCGAGAGGCATTGTGGGGACCCAAGTTGCATGGGAGTTAATTCCCCAAGGTAGTCCCGTAATCTAAACCATGGTTTTACTGGGGGGTTACGTGTTAGTGTCAGAAGAATTGTGGTACAAAAGGTGGGTTACTCCAATCCACTGTTCCATGCCCCCGCAATTTGAAAGGCATTAAGTGATGTGATTATTCGGTATCTTAGTTCAAGTATGGAAACTGTGGGTCCCAGTGGATGCATGGCACCAGTTGTGAATTCCAGAGACTTGATACTCTGGAAAAATGGTTCATAAGGGAATGAAAGGAAGAAATTTCAAAAGTTTCATAACATCAAGGTGATGAGATGTAATGATGTCACCAAAGTTGACATGGACGTGTTCAGAGATTAACGACTCGGGAGAAGTGAGGTGTGTTGATGCACAAACTTCTGAAGTCTGAAGTCCTGAAGCTCTAAATATTTTAAGCTTTGAAGTCTCGGAGCTCAAATGCCTGAACTTCCATATTGGGTGTCAATCATTCAATGTTGGGTAGTCGTGAACTATTGATCCACCCTACTTCGCGAGTTCGTTAATCTGGAACTCCGAGAGATTGTGATATGTTCTTTGAAAACTTCTGAAGTCGAAGGCCCAAGGTCCCAAGTAAGTTCCTATCAATATATAACTTGGCCATGACCCATGTTCGCATGGGTTGGAGGCTAAGAGGAAGGGGATAGTGCCTGAAAATTATTGCAGACTAGAGCATAACTCAAAAAGAAAAGGTCTACGAGGATTCTTGATTGATCGAGAATCACAGAAAATGGAATCTAAAAGTTTTCTTTGAATCAGATTTGTTTATTAATACTATGGAATTTGTCAAAGAATGATGTCCTAACAAATTTCAGTTGATTGCACATTGTGTTTGCAGAGTTTAACGATTGTTAGAACCGAACTGAATTTCCCCTTAGTGCAGAGAAATGGAGGAGGCACATAATGCTTCCAATTCAAAGAATGAAGCTAAAGAAATGTATGTCCATTTGGGAGTTGAAGGATCAAACTCCAATGGGCATGGAGAAGAGATAGAAATGGAAGAAAACATGATGGGAATCATTATAATATTTTGGAAAAATGTCCAGACTCACCGAGAAGATAACAGAACACTCATGAAAGCCAAGGATCAACAAGGAGAATTAAAATTAAAGTTGATATAGAGCCTGGAAAGAACAAAAAAGAAGATGGATAAGGAGAGTGACTCAAGCAAAACAAGGATTTGTGAGAATCCTGAGAAGAAAGGAAGATCAAGAAGCATTAGCAGGCATCACTGTCACTCCCTGGAACATTTCAATAAGAGGACACATAGTAGTTCAAGCCCATATCCTACCAGAAAGCACAGGAGATCTGGAGTGGATGAACTGAAGGGTGAAATAAACAATATTAAACCTCCTACATTTGATAGAGAGCACCAGAAAGAGGAATATGTTGAGACATGGCTCCTTGGCATGAGGAAATACTTCCAACTGTAGAATTATTTCTCTTATTCATAAGGGATAATTGCAATGTATCAACTGAAAGGAAAGGCATCCATGTGGTGGGATCAACTTGTGYAGGTGCAACACATTAAAGAGAAAAATGTTACTTGGAAGGAATTCAAGAATTATTTCGAACATAAATACTTGACKAAGAGATACTATGACAGAAAGATGAAAGAGTTCTTTGAACTCAAGCTGGGTAGCATGACCATTGATGAATATGAATGAAGTTTTTTGGAATTGTTGAAGTATGTCCCTTTCATCAAAGACGAGACTGCCAAAATTCAAAGTTATCTGAGTGGAATACCATCTCCCATCAATGAAAATATCCAGTATGATGATCCTAAAACTATGGAAGAAACTATAAGGAGAGAAAAATGATTATATGAGAAACAAAGAGGAAATCCCACTTTCTGGAAGGATTGGGAAGAAAATAAGAAATTCAAGATGGATCAAAGGAAGAAGGGAACTAATCCATCCTTTTTCAGAAATATCCCTCAATGACAACCGGGTTTTAGAGAGCCCGGGAAGGATGAAGTAGGTGGGCAAATGCCAAGACAACCCCAATGGAATGTTGAGGTACAAAGATTACCCCCATATAAATGACAAAGTGAGAACTGTCCACAATGTTCAACAGGAAGAAACAATGGAGGACATGGGGAAAAGTGCACCTAGGATCTATGCATACCTGGACAACAAGCAAGCATAATATCAGTCACATATGATTGAAGTTGAAGGTATGATCAACAACCAAACCATTACTATTTTAATTGATTCAGTAGCTAGTCATAGTTATATAGATCCTAGAATGGTGGAAAGTTTTCATTTGACAARAATAAAGCATGGAAAATCTTGGTTAGTGYAGTTGGCTACAGGAGCCAACAGAAAGGTTGTTGAGTTGGTTAAGTCATGTCTAGTGGACATGAATGGACTGAGCASAAGGGCTGAATTGAAAATCTTACCTTTAGGTTCCTATGACTGTCTAATTGGKATGGATTGGTTGGAMCAACACCATGCCATATTAGACTTTCGTAAAAAGGAATTCACTTGCTTGGATGAGGAGAGAAACCCAAGGAAAKTATAGGGAATSCCAAGGGAAKTTACTGTCAGAGAGATCTCMACAATGCAACTGAAGAAAATAAGGTTAAACTCTAGGAGAGAGTGAGATCCTAGGTGGACTATAGGATTGTTAAGTCCTCAAGATCACTGTAAACCTTGAAGAAAAACTTATGTATGAGACTGGAGGAATGACAATCATTGATGTTATGGGAGAGGAATATATTGATCTTTAGTTGGAGATTTGGGTCTAGGGAGATATCCTATTGGGAGGAAAGGTCATCAGAGGACCTAAGGTGTGAAATCACAATGATATTTTGATGGAAAGGACCAAAGTGATCATGAGACATCAGATGCAGAGACGATGAGATTTGGATCGTCGGTACTCGGGAGTGAGAGTGTAAGTCTATCGGAAGGTAGAAGGTCGAAGGACAAAAAGATGATTTCTTATAAAGGGTTTTAATGGAGGAAACCCCAATTGCAATAGTCTGAGCACAAGAAGATCATAGATATAACTGAGGGTGTGTCGATGGCTTTACGTTCGTTGGATATGGGATGATCCATTCCAAGGAGGATGACTTAGACACATGTTAACTACTGAGCAACTAAAATACCCCAAGTGAATCATGATGATTAATCGAGACAAATTGATGACTATCGGATCCATCCGAGTAGTCTCATCAGAGATAGATAATCGAGAGGCCTTGTGATATTCTCATTGATGGTTTGAGTCTCAAAGCAAGACTATGGCTTTGGACACATCTATTAATGGTTTTTCATTGAAGAAGGCATATGTGAGGTCAACACTATATTATGAATCCTTGGAAGTAGTTGTGAGTATAAAGTGCTTCTAGAATTGAGGGAAATTTAGTGGTGACTTCCAAGTGGATCTACAAGATCAAGCATGCAGCAAACGACAACATCAAAAAGTACAAAAGCATGGTTGGTGTGGCATTAGTCATTTTGGACTAGGGTTCTCCTAGAAAATGGGAGATATTTGGCTCATGCATAGAGACAGAAATGGAGGGAAATACCTTCCAACATTATGTCAAGGAGATAAATTTTGAGACATGATGCTCAGAGACATGCAGTCTCTAGGAGCAATATATCTCCATGAATGGATCATACTAGATATCAGAGGTAGTTCTAGTGTATGTAGAGGCACTCCTATAGAGGGAGGTAATACTAAATCCAGAGAGATCATAGATTGAGTTACCTCCAGAGAAGGAGGAAGAGTTAGCTTCAATTTCATAGGGAGAAAAGACAGAGGAGGAGTCACCTCCAGCTCTAGAGGGAGTGTTGATGTTTGAGGCAACATCATGAGACATTCTCCTTGGAGGGTCTTGTTTGGACTAGTAGGGGGGAATGTAGAATTCATATTGACGTGCTTCAGATGGTCAAATAAATGTTCTAGCACTGAGAGTAACACTTATATTGTTGTAAGTGTAAGCCCAATACCCATCGGAATTTTTAGAATTGGATGAGTGATTATATTCAAAAATGGATCAAACTGATAAGTTTCAAAGCCCGATCTAATGCACAAAATTACAAAGACTATATTCCAGCAAAAAGGGCTATCATAATATCCAACTAGCACATATTTGAAATATGAATAGAAGAAAATGAAGAAAAAAATCAAGATGAACAGTCAATTTCACATCAGGCTTGATTGACACATTCATATTGTTGAAATTTTATTAATTAGGATCCTTCTAATCAAAAAATAAATATTTGATCCAGGAAGAGATGCTTCACAAAATACACATTAAATCATCCACTGCATAACTATGCTAACAAATATGTTGATAAATCCTTTATCAATCAATATTCCATTAAAGAAAGAAGACACAGAAAATGAACAAAGAAAGGAGCACAAGTTGATCTTTGACTACACAAGAATCCTCCATCCAGATATACAGAATCTGAGAGTTTACAAAAGAGTAACAACCTTTTTCCTATCAATCCAACCCTTTCTTTATCAAAATGCACTTCCATATATAGTGAATCATCTCTATATACCCAAAGGAGGTTGAAACCAAGGAGCTACATATGATCTTCCTCCATTTAGGAGTATTGTTACAAAAGATTCCAACAAAAACCTAACAAATTCATATTTTGGGGGATCTTGTTTATTGAGATAAATGCCTTTTGAAACAGGTCATGCTGCTTGATATGGAGATGTAACACATGTCCCTCATGTCCAAGTAACTCCTAGGAGGCCATTCAAACCTTCCCTGATATTTGGCATCCTTCTGATAGCTCGAATTTGTCAGATTGTTAGAGTTCACAACGCCTTTAATCACATGTGCTGCAAACTTTCCTGTAGGTGATGTTTTTATCTTTTCTCCAAAAAAATGAAATGGGTCGAGATGATGTTTTTTCAGCAAGTCAAAAACATCATGTTCTTCCTCATATTTTTACATAAGTTCTTCCTTCAATGCTCATCTTCGTGTCGCGGCTTAACCAAGCTCAAAATTGCTCTGCAACCTACAAATTTATCTTCTATCTTCAAAGATTCTTAATCCTGATACCATGTTCAAGTTCAAGAAGAGACAAGCATTTGAAAACAAAGCATACACACACAACAATGGAGTTGTTCAACTCTTCTCCATATTCATATGAAAAACTAAAATGCAAATACATAAAACTAGATATTTCTCTAGAACACTCCATCTTCTCACCTACATAATAAATGCATATCCACATATATTATCTAGTTCATTTATGATTCCTATCAAATATCAACTTGGTCAAATAAGTTGGAGGAATTATTCCATTTAACAAATATAGAAGGACCAAAAAGAGTATAAAATTATCAAATCATATCAATAAATTGATTGCAAGAGCACATTTCCAATGCTAACTGCAATGGCTGTGTAAAGAATATTCTTTGCAGTTTGCATAAGAAAACAAACCAGTAAATAGAGAAAGAGACACAATAATATGCATTTTAGTTTTAAAGTTAATGTACAAAAGGAAAAAGTACACAATTTAATTTCCATGATATCATCGTCACAAAGATATTCAAGTCATTTTATCATAAAGTAACAGCTATCCACATTTCATATAAAAAATAATGTAGAAGTAACAAGAACTTGAACTTGTATGTTTCAAGTTATACAGAGAAGGTTATGAAATTCATTTAATCCATAGATAGAGTAAAACCACAACTAGGATTAATTTAATTGGTCTAGAGCCAAGGTTCACTTACTATCCTACATAGGATTTGAAATAATCATGAAATTTATCTCATAGCCAAAAATACGAAATATTATAGATATCATGTATCTGGTCAAACCATGGTTGTAGACGATGCATAGAGATTTGAATGAAATTTTAATTCCGAAACTAGGGAAGCCAATTCGACTGGTACTAAACAATGGAGATATAGATCTAGATAAAAACGAATTATGCACTAAATTACAATAAACATATTGCGACATCTCTTCGTGTTGCACCATCTACATCCTCCAAATATGAAATCATTGCAATCCTTTTAGGGATTTCATGACCATCTACTCACACACATAAGTTAGGAGTTACAACAAAGTACAAACAAATAATTATAATTGTATGAGAAATGTTATTTAAATCCAAGATCAGTGTAAATCCAACCTTGAAATTAAAGTTTGGGAGTGTTTTCCATGCAAGTTGTACTGAAGAGGGACCATTAACATCCAATGCAAGAAAAACAAGTTGTACTCAAGCAAGACCATTCACATCCAAAAGTTGATGAGTGTTTTCAATATCATTGCAAACCTCATTACCCTCAAGATTTCTATAATCCAATGTTATATTGATATAAAAGCTCAACCAAATACGAACTATTTTACATTTCTATTTACTGGAATTTATAAAAGTAAAATAATTATTCATTATCAAATTTTAGTTTATATGTGAATATATAAGAATATAATTAATTTATTATTATTTTAATTTTAAATTTAATATAAAATTAGTAAATACAATTTTTTTAAAATATAAATATAAGTAATTGAATATATAATTGCAAGAGTTAGTCATCTTTTAAGAAAACAAGTTAACAACCCAAGATCAAAAGGCCTTTGATAGGAGTGAAAATATGCCTCCTTATAGATCAACTCGTTATTTCATGTGACATGCTTTTCCTTGAATATATACTCACATTTACTTAAAGCAACCAGTAATAACTATCCCATTATTGATTAACGTATTGAATTCTGATATATTATACTAATAAGTTTTGCAACCTAATTGTTATTAATTTAGATTCATGTAAATGTGAAATTTAATGTCAAAAGTTTAAAACATTAAGTTACTTTTAAATTATAAGGTATGCACTTCAAGGACTTAGTCTGAATAAACCATTCACTGTTTTCTATCATAATCCACTCAGAACGCTTGATATTATCTTTGTCTTTTTAGATAACTTTGTCCTTTTAGATAATTTATTGGGAAAGCGATCGAAACCCATAAAATATGACATTGTTCTCATTTCCTTCGGGTCTATGGATAGGTGAGGCAATGTCGAGATTGTATGTAGGGATTCGATTCCTGGGAGACCGTGCTAGAGATTGCAGCGATGATGGTGAAATAGATTCTGGAGGAGCAACTAGGGACATTGTGTGGAGCAACCTCGCATGCTATTTATGGCAGCAGATTGAGAACTCGAATTCCCTGAAGACACATTGTGTGTGCTTAGTTTTCTATATTGTTCTGACAATGATCGGTTGGTGAAGCGGATTGGGAAGGAGAATTGGATATCTCATTAATAATAATACTCCCATGCAACTAATCATTGTTAAAACCGAGGACCTACTCCCCCCCCTCATTTTTTCACAACTCAGATTCTTTACAAAGAGTTTAAGGAGAACTATACAATGCTCAAAGTTTTAGTTGCATCAGCATGGTAAGAGATAACTCCCCCCTCTCATTTTTTCACAACTCAGATTCTTTACAAAGAGTTTAAGGAGCACTATACGATGCTCAAAGTTTTAGTTGCATCAGCATGGTAAGAGATAACAATGGTTCTAAGAATTTATCTTAATCAAGTTGCCAGGATTTGCTTCCCAATGTACGTGAGAAAGGCGTCCAAGGACAACGATTTTTCTATTTGTTGGAATGATATACCCGATGTAGATTGTGTATGCCTCTTACCATCGTGTAGTAACTACTTTCACCTGGATTGCATAGATTAGTGGCTTCCATACCAAGCTACTTGTCCCTTGTGCAAAGGTTGTACTCACCGTAATACCCATCAAAGATCAGAGACGAACATATTATTAATTCTACAGTAAAATTAGCGAAACCATACTATTGGTTTATGAGTTTGGAAATTGTAGAATTGCAGTAGACTATTTTGTTCAATATCGATTTTCTACAGAAGTGTTCATTCTTAGTATTGAGTAGATCAAATCCTCAATGTGTTAATATTTATGCATTTGAAAATTTTTTATGGCACCCATGCTTTCCTTCAAGATGAGCATATTGGACTTTCACAATGCTCAGATTGTGTAATATGCTCATTGATGGTTTGAGTCAGATTGTGTAATATGCTCATTGATGGTTTGAGTCTTAGAGCATGACTATGCCTTTGGACACATCGATTAATGGATTTTCATTGAAGAAGGTATATGTGTGGTCAACACTATATTATGAATCCTTGGAAGTAGTTGTTAGTACACAATGATCGCAGAATTGAGGGAAAGTCAATGGTGAATTCCAAGTGTATCTACAAGATCAAGCCTACAACAAACAACAACATTGAAAAGTACAAAAGAATGGTTGGTGTGGAAATAGTCATGTTGGACCAGGGTACTCCTAGAAAGAGGGGGATACTTGGATCATGTGGAGAGACAGACATGGAGGGAAAGACCTTCCAGCATGATGTCAAGGAGAGACATTTCTAGACATGATGCTCAGAGACAAGAAGTCTCTATAAGTAGTATATCTCCACGACTTGATCATATTAGATAACAGAGGTAGTTCTAGTGTATGTAGAGGCACTCCCAGAGAGGGAGGCAATACTACATCCATAGATATCATAGATTGAGTTACCTCCAGAGAAGGAGGAAGAGCTACCTTCAGGTTCATAGGGAGAAAATACAGAGGAGGAGTCACCTCCAGCTCCATAGGGAGTGTTGATGTTTGAGGCAACATCGTGAGACATTCTCCTCGGAGGGTCCTATGTGGATTAGTAGGGGTGAATGTAGATTTCATCCTCATGTGATTCAGATGGTGATATGAAGGTTTTAGCACTGAGAGTCACACATAGACTATTGTAAGTTTAAGCCTAGTACCCATCAGAATGTTTATAGTTGGATGAGTGATTATATTAAAAAATGGATCAAACTGATAAGGTTCAAAGGCCGATCTAATTCACGAAATTCCAAAGACTATATTCCAACAAAAAAGGATATCATAATATCCAACCAACACATATTTGAAATATGAATAGAAGAAAATGAATAAAAACATCAAGATGAACAGTCAATTTCACATCAGGTTTGATTGACACTTTCACATGCTTGAAATTTCATTAATTAGGATCCTTCTAATCAAGAAATAAATATTTTCTCCAAAAATAGACACTTCACAAAATACACAGTAAATCATCCACTGCATAACTATGATAACAAATTTGTTGATAAATCCTTTATCAATCAGTATTCCATTAGAGAAATAAGACAAAGAAAATGAACAATCAAAGGAGCACAAGATGATCTTTGACTACACAAGAATCCTCCATCCAGATATACATAGTCTGAGAGTTTACAAAACAGTAACAACCTTTTTCCTATCACTCCAACCCTTTCTTTATCAAAATCCACTTCCATATATAGTTAATCATCTCTATATACCCTAAGGAGGTTGAAACCAAGGAGCTACATAGGATCCTCCTCCATTTAGGAGTCTCGTTATGTTAAGGTCCTAACCCGCACATAGGTAGATCAATGTATTCGGATGTAATAAAGGTCAATATTAATAAGACCTTTCAATAAAATAGAATAAGGCAGATGTAAGAAGACCTA
>JZKD02S1823802.1:22984-36482 GCA_000966675.3 Picea glauca
AATCGATGATAAGACTCACGCACATCTGGATGGCCCAGGATCGAGCGCTCAAATCTACGGTCAGTGTTGGATTCCGGACCCCCCCATCCATTCTGCCTTTAATGGAGGGGGGGGTCCGGAATGAGTGATAAAGAGTGTGCAAAGATCTGCGGCTCAGAAGCAGGCATGCAGATCAACGGCCCAAAATGGATTTCGGACCCCCCCAGATGATCTGGTTTTAACCGAGGGGGGGGGTCCGGAATGGTATTCTTCCTCTGGCGGGTCCCTTGTTATACGTGGCAACGATCTGATGGCCCCGAGTCCCGTCATCCTCTGCTATCTGACAGACCTTCGTCACCTTTGGATGTCACCTTCCACCTTTCCTGAAATGGCCATGTCCCATAACTGTTGTCAGTCCTTCCCCCCCATTCTCTCATGGCAAGCCCCTTACTATGACTTTTTACCTCCAATCGATAGCCGCCACGTCACCCGTCCGTATCCCTCAGTCACCGTCACCCGCCATCTCACCCTCAAATGATCCGTTGGCCATTTATTACTGGATAACCTATCTGTTATCCAGCTGACCTGTCTCCTGCGCCCAACCGACCCCAGTTTAATAGTAACTACCGTTATTCCCCTTACTTTCGTTATTCACCCATCGCACCAGAGAAATTCACTGCTTACTCCTCTGTTACATTCTGTTACCCTCATCCACAGTCAGTCGCCCCCACTAACGTTGTGTTTTATTGCAGGTATTGTTGCAGAAATGGCGCCAAAATCCAAACAAGCAGAAGGAGAGGAGAATTTGTTTCTCCCGCCTCCTGTCGACCTGGAAAGGATCCCACTGGTCGACAAAGACCGATTAATCGTGGATACTAAATGCGATTTTGATTTTTCAGACCTCCAGTCGTGGCTCAGGGAGGTTTTCCTGGACCAGAGTGATGAAATTGGACTCTGGGAGTCCAATTTACCCCTCTACCTCTTCCCTCAGATCCACCATTTTCCCGAGTTCACTCTCAAGTGTCAAAATCACTATATTCCCAAACAAAGAGCCGTCATCTCCTCGTCCGGAGAGATCTTGTTTCTCATCACGCCCGAATCCATAGACCAGATGATGCAAATCCCCCAAGCCGACTCTGTGTCTCCCTTCAATCTGAAAATTCTTACGGAATTGTACCAGAAAATGACATTCCCCCAAAGAGCTCAAATATCCGAGCTCTTCCTTCCCCCATCCGCTGAATTTCCCTCCACAAATCTTCCTTACCCATCTTCCATGTTCTCGACTAAAGGGAACCAGGTCATCTCATCCCTTTGTTCTTTGTTAGGATACTATTCTGATCAGTGGGTAGATGAACCCATTCTGGGTTTTCTATCCATTTTCTCTATCGATGAAAATCCCACCACCCAGTTTGACTTCAGCACATTCTTGGCAGACAATATTCACGAACAGTTCATGAATTTCGGCACGGAGGGCATGTTCAGATACTCATCAATACTATCATACTTGTTCGTCTTCTTCCAGGCAGATAAATTCAGCTTTTCCATGCAGAAGATGGATGGAGATGGAAGACCTCAGGAAGTCACAGCATGGACCTCCTTGCTCAAGCACAACTCCACTGATTCCAGTTTGAAGGAGTTCATCAATCAGTTCTACCACCCTGTGGTAAGTATGCTAAGCGGCAGGCCCAAGCCTCAAATAAACGATGAAGTTCAGAGGATCCTGCACCTCTCGAATAACACAAATACCGGGGATTGGTACTTGTATCAAAATTATACAGATATCAGAGTATACGGGTGCGATTTGGCACCGTATAAGCTGCCCAAATACCTGCCTGTCAGAATTTTCGCGTTGGAAAATATAAGGCAGATTATAAATTCAGATGATATCCATTTTGTATCATTGAAGAAAAAGCAGCAGCTTAGAATCAAGGGGCAGATTGGCTCCTTCATCTGCAACAGTCGTGGCATTGGGGAAGAAGCAGACCGGATGCTGAGAGAAATGAAGTTATTCATGAGCTTCCCATGGCATTATGATCCATGTGGGATCATCTCAGAGATGAGGGTGAAGAACAAAAACATCCCATATGTTCATGTGTCCAGGCCCGAAGTTGAGAAGTTCGCAAATCAGACAGCCTGAGAGCCTAACACATTGATCGAAGTAGAACAGCAGGATCCCCCGGCCACTGTGTCACAAACGACTACTCCACAGGTCCCTAAAGAGAAGAGGTCGAGGCAGGATTTATCTCCACCTGTCACTGAGGTATCTTCCAAGGAATTCCAGTTGCATACCAAAAGGCCTAAGACTTCATTAGTCCCTGGCCCGACCGGAGAAAAAGAAGCCCTGTCTACCACAGTGACTAAGTCTGTTATTCCACCCTTCGGTTCGAGCCTCCATAAGGTCATCACCCCAGCTTTGCCGAAGAAATCCACAGACTCCCCATTGAACACTCATCCAGGCAAGGTGGGACCCAAGCTGAGCATTTTTTAAAAATATGAGCAGATAAAGAAAAGAAACCAGACCCTAACCAGCAGTACTTGTGCCCAGTTCTGGAAGCAGACGTCGATTGTGCAACATAGGTTGTTATCCACACTCGACACCGAGAAGGGAAGAATGCATATGGCATTCCTCCAGGCACAGGTACCAGATCCCAAGGTGATCACTAACTATAAAAGGGCCACCTTCAAATTCCAGACGAAGGACGTGCATCCGACCGACCAGATGGATCTGCACAAGCAGACACGGGAGATGGTTTTCTATACGTTGGCGCATGCTTCCACTTCTGTGTCCAAACTGCAGGTGTCCCTGAACAATGTTCAAACACAACTCAAGCTGGAGAAGATATTGTCCTTTGCAAAGGACAATAGGATCAAGACTTTGGAGGAGCTGGTCCTCAAGATCGGTTATGATCCTTCAAACGTGAAAGCAGCTGAGGAAATGATAAAGAAGAAAAATGTTGACATAGCATCCTTGAGGAAGCAATTGAAACTCTCGCCCACAGAGGATTCGCAGGCGAAGGAGATAGCAAAGAAAGAAGGAGAGAATGATGAAATGCTCAAGATTCTCATGGAGAAGAATGCACAGCTCAAAGAAATGGAAGCTGAGATGGAGAAACTATTAAAAGAGAAGGAGCAGCTAAAGCCAATGGAAGTCATTCCATTGAGTTCCATTCTGATTTCGGGAGTGAGTAAAGCATTAGTGACAGCAGTCCCATCTGCGACTCCATTGACATCCTAGGAGAAGATAGCCGACATGGTTAAGTCCATGGAAAAGATGAACCTGCAGGAAACAGAAATCAGTAGGCTGAAAAAGGAGATTGAGAACCTGCAGGAACTCAGATCTTCCTTCTAGACCAGCCTCTCCAAGGAAAAGCAGGTGACCGATCAGCTCAAACAGGAGTTACAGCAGCTCCGGAAGCAGACAGTGGCAGGAAAGACATTGGTCGAGGTTAAAGAGAGTGTATGGACAGACATCACTAAGTCCATGAACGAGATATGGCCCATGATCCAGATCATGTTTGAGAAGAATGAATTGGTCCAGAGGAGCAAACATGCCATCGAGAAGATCAGAGTAGAATTGGGGAAGATGCCAACACAGGCAAATGAGATCATCAAGTTCCTGAACTCTAAGACCAGGGAAGAGCTGGAAGAGATGAAAATTGAAGACAGGACAG
Organism: Picea glauca; assembly: GCA_000966675.3. Lineage (NCBI taxonomy): Eukaryota > Viridiplantae > Streptophyta > Pinopsida > Pinales > Pinaceae > Picea > Picea glauca. The sequence continues at coordinate 26,635 of JZKD02S1823802.1, forward strand.
AGACCATCCTTGAGGTCAAAAGAGTTTTGACCAAGAGAGGATTAATGCATCAGCTGGAAGAAAAGGTTCAAGCCATGGACCTAGGGGTACAAAGATTCTTTAGTAAGATTGAAGCTCTCCAGAAGAGAGGTCTTCCTGGTCTGAAGGTAATCAATGATAAATTGATGACTCTCCCAGATTACAAGAAGAGATTGGTTGAGGTGTCTGAGGACAGTTCGAAGTTTGCAGGGATTCAAGGGAGCATCATCGGCAAGGCATTCCTAGATGCCTTTCAGTGGGACATCAGCATCCAACACGAGATTCGATACATTTTCCTCACCAAGCCTACATTTTCCAAGTATACGGAAATGGACGAAGTGTATCGAAGGCTACTCAAAGTCAACGTGCCCAGTGACATTCGATGGGAGGAACTCTGTGATCTGATCGAGTAGCAAATAAGTTGTCCCCAGTCCAGTCATTCGTCCAATTAGATGAGGTCGTGCAAAGGATTCATCAACGGTCTACCCAGAAATCAGCGTGCAGTTACACCACATCATCAAGCAATTCCTAGATTTATGCAATTTGTTAAGTTAGTTAGGCTAAAAATAGATTTAGCACGTCCTGATCATTAATGACAGGATCATTTGTAATGTAATCTATAAATACTTCATCTTTCGAAGTATTGGGGGTTGTTGATCTTCACACCCTGACGCTATCAGACTGTAACATTTTTGAAGAGATCTTCTATTAATAAAAAGGAGACACTTTTAGAGGATTCTTGCGTATATTCACTGGTGATGTTTTTGTCTCTAAGTTGAATGTTATTCTCACTTTGTTATCATATTGTTTTATGAATCTAATATTTAAGAGTAACGAATGTTGCAGGATTTATCTCGTATACCCTATTTATGACTCGAAAGATTTTAGTGTTTTATCTTCTAGTGTTTTCAATAAAGAAATTCTTAACTGCTTCTTTGTTGAAATTATCTTTCTCATATTTTCTGTTGTTCGTCATTTAAGCTACTAAACGATCCAGTGATTATATTATCTCTCCCTGTGAAAGTTTTCCCTTTGCGTTTATGGTTTGTATTTCATATTTTATTAAAACACAGACCCCATAGCCCAATGGATGTGTAGACTGTCTCAACCAATTCAAAAACACTTTGACAACAAAACCGACCTATTTCTTTACCTAGCCTAATATTTAAAATTGGAAACATAGCTAAATCATATAGAGAGATCCCTCTCTGAAGTTGGAAGGGCTAGATCCCAGCTTCAAAAGTGGTTGGATAAAGTTACATTTTGTAGATTTCTTCTGTTGTCAACCTCTAGGAAATTTATAGAGTGATAACACATTGTATCAAATGAAGGGATGATTATCGACCCTGAAGGGACCCAAGTAATTTCAAAACTTCCCCCTCCCTCGTCAAAAAAGTCCATGCAATCTTTCTTAGGACAGATAAACTTTGTGAGGAGATTCATCCCCAGCTCTTCAGAAATGGTGAGACCATTACAAAACTTAATAAAAAAGGATGTACGTACTATTGGGGACCCTTAGAAAGTCATGTTTTTGATTCAATAAAAAATGCCATAATAGATGCTCCTTCTCTAATGAGCCCTGATTTTTCGGGAGACTTCACCCTCTATACGTTTTCCTCTGACCGATATTACGCTGCTATCATAACTCAAAAGAACGATGAAAACAACGAAGTCTCAATTGTCTTTATGAGCTCAGCCTTCAAGGGGGCAAAACTTAATTACCCAGCAGTAGATCAGCAAGCTTATGTTGTTTTTAAAGCAGTAAAACAGTTTCGATCTTATCTGTTGAAATCTAGGACGAAAATCATTGTCCCTTACCCGGCTGTCAGAAATTTGTTGGTACAGAAAGAACTAGGTGAAAAAAGGGCAAACTGGGTTACATCCTTACAAGAATATGACATAGAAATCACCCCTGCACAAATTCATAGAGGCCAAGGTTTATGCAAGTTGGTCACCGATTCAGCTGTAGGACAGCAAAATAAAACTGATATGTTAAATCCATATCAACACTATCAAAATCAAATCTATTGTGCACAAAACCTTGTTAGTTCCCGGTACGACGACATCAAATTTTGTCTTATACACAGATCAACTCCCCGTCACCTTGATCCCAAAAAAAGGAGAGCACTAAGATTAAAATCTGCTTCTTTTCAGCTGATTAATGGTATTTTGTTTCGCCAAAATTTTGATGGAATACTTATGCGTTGTCTTGAAAAAGTCTTATTGGATTACATGCAAGGGAAGCTAGTGGGCATTTCGGTGGAGACACCACCGCCCACAAAGTACTAAGAGCAGTTTATTACTGGCCTACCCTTTTCAAAGACGCTCATGCCTTATGTCGCAAGTGTGTGATTTGTCAAAAGGCATCTGGACGGATACAGAAACCAGCATTCCCTTTGCAATGAGTTTTGGTAGACTCCCCTTTTCAGTTGTGGGGCATGGATATTATAGGCCCAATCAATCCGGTATCCTCGCAGCAGCATAAATACATCATAACAGCCACAGATTATTTCACCAGGTGGTCTGAGGCTGCCCCATTAAAATTTGTAAATACCAGCCAGGTGATATCCTTTCTGAATTCAAATATCATCACTCGTTTTGGTATTCCTGAATGCTTAGTATTTGACAATGTTTCCTATTTTTTGTCTCTTGAAATGAGTGATTTCACTCTAAAAAAAGGAATCAAATTAAAGTACTCTGTCAACTATTACCCCCAAAGCAATGGTTTGGCGGAATCAACTAATAAAAATCTGATCAAAATTATCAAGAGAACGGTCTCCGAAAACCATAAAAACTGGCATAACGCATTGTTGAACGCAATATGGGTTGACAGAGTAACTCCTAAAACTGTTGTGGATAACTCACCTTTCTTTCTCGTTTACGGGAGGGAAGCGATTCTTCCACCACATGTCCTTCTTCCATCTCTGCAATTATCGCAGAAGGTATAGGAAGAAGACTGTCCCCCCCCTTGGAGAGTCGAATTAACGCTTTGTTAAAGTTAGAGGAGGTGAGGGCTCAAGGAAAACGAAAATTGGATCAACATCAACTCATTGTTAAAAACTGGTTTGATTCCAATTCTGCCTCTGACAGAAATTTTGAGGTAGGTGACCTTGTCCTAAAATGGGACAAACCTCATGAAGGAAAAGGAGAGCATACTAAGTTTCAAAACTTGTGGTTGGGACCATTTTTAATTGCTGAGAAACTGGGTCCCAGTTCCTTTCGCTTACAGAATTTAGAGGGACAACCAGACACCTTCCCGGTGAATGGCCAAGCTCTAAAAAAGTACTTTGCCTGATGACGCTCCCATACACCCTTTGTAAATATTTTCGGTTTTGTTTTATTTGTTGTTTGTTTTACTTTTCTGGTTTGTTTTGGTTCTCATTTATGCTTATCGGTCTTTCTTTTGAAACACATATGCTTGCACCATGGGCTAGCTCAGACAAAGAAAACAGAAAAATTTCCCCTCGAAAATGACTACTGAAAGTTGTTAAAACATCAATTGTTGTATTTCTCTGAAATTGCAGCCCTGTTGAAGATGACTTGTCATTTGAAAAGTGTTTTCTTGGTTTCAATCTACAATTGAAAGTATTCACGACCATCTATAAAAATCATTTTTACGCTGTCCCTGCTCTTTAAGAGAACAACTCAATGATGTCTCCCTGTTTTTGAAAGTCAATTTTATTAATAAACTATTTCTAGATCTTGATGAAGGACAGCTAAAAAAAAAAGTCAAGGTCTGTGACATATTAAGATGTGTTAAAAAACTAGAATTTTCAGCGTCACCCCTCTCTATTGAATATCTTTAAAAACTATAATATAAATTTTCAGAGTTGTGGGAAGTGCTTGTAAACCCGTCGGAACACTGAACAGGTCTGTTGGCAGCGAGTAAATGCATGCATGACGCCAAGATAACTTCACCGGGGTACTGAACAGGCCCGCTGGCAGCGAAGCAATGTCAGGTAAAAGAAAATTCTCAGATATGGATTATGTTTTGACCTTAAACATCCTTCGTTCCGATCTGGAATTTCTTGACAGGATACAGATATCAGAGTGGGTTAATTGACATCCTTGTCGAGGCTATGGATGCCTGCTGGCAGCAGTGGCCCTGTCAACAGTATTGAAGATTTTAACTTTAACATCGTGGCTCTCTTTTGCTAAGATTGTCACCAGTTTTCGTTTCTTTAAAAATAACAGTTGTCTGAAACTGGACTGCGTTATAATTACTTGAGATGCTCAAACAGCTTTTCGATTGTTTTTTTTTATTCAAATTTTTTCAAATTATTCTAACCTGAACTCGTTCATATGACAGAGATAACTGCTTCTCCCAGCATGTCTCCATTGTTGGCAGCGATTATGTAATTATCATTTTTATAAGCTGCCTACACAGGGTCTATGAATTTTTATTACTTCTCATGAGGGTTTTCTCTAAACGACAGTTGTAAATCGTCACATTTTACCTATCATTTATTCATGCTTAGTTTTCATGATTGAAAACATGAAAACTCGCAACTACCCTTACTATTTTGTTTTAAAATTTCATTAAAAGCATATGGTTTATTACCGAATTATGGTTTCTTGCTTGAGCATGTTGCTCTCCTTGTTTGTGACCCTTTCGATTCTAAGCATGCCTAAGAGATTTATGGTTGTATGAACGAAAGACCCACATCAATTGATATTCCTTTTTTTGGTATAGATTTTGGTTGATTTTTTATCATATTGCTTTCATGAAACTTTGAACTATTCAATTTTTGTAAACCTACCTGACTTTGCAATCAAAGTATGATGTGTACACTATGTTTTCAAAGTACTCTGGTCCTAGCATGTACCCAATGCCAAGGTGGCATACAATGTACAGGATTCCATTACTCCTTAGCGTGGTCTTGGGTTTCACGAAACTCCTCACACGTGTTTTGATTAAACACCTTTCCCTTCGTTTGAATCATCACAGCATGTATTGATAAAGCTCGGGGCTATGGCTCTGTTTCCTTTTTGCAAACCATACCTGTGTGTTGTGCATTAATTATCGGTCTGTGCAATATGGCTCCAGTGCTAAGGGTCGAACCAAACGGCGTCCAAACCCTGATTTCGTATGATAATGCTAGGAAAGATTTGGAAAGGAATGGTTGGCATTTGTTCATCGAAAAAATTCAGGGTTTAAACCTTCAGGTCGCCCAATAGTTTTCCTTAACCTTTGATGGTTGTAGGGAAAATATCGGTGATGTGCAATTGGAAGAAACAAAAGAGTTCTTAAGCCAAGCCATAGGATTTCCAGCGATTGGTCAGAAATGGTTCAAAAACGCAAAAGTAGAGGAAGTCCCTTGGACTTTATTGTTTACCTCACAAAAAATAACCAGTTGTGATCGAGGTATGCCAATTTCGTTCTTGAAACCTAGGTGGCATGATTTACTTGTTGTGGTGAAACAATTCATCACATGTGAAGGACGATTCAGGCTTGTTTTCCTATATCATTTACACTTGCTTATGAGTTTTATTGGTTTTCCGTTGAATATGCCTTATTATCTACTCAGAAATCTGTATAAAATCGGAAAAAGATTTAGGAAAAAGAGGTCAGATTCAAGTTTGTTTCACCATGGACTCATTAAAATCATCCTCATGCACCAGTTACAGTCACAAAATGATTGTTGGGATTCATTCATTACGCGAAATGGTTTTGGTAACCCTGAGTTGCGAGAAGTGGATAAGCCATGCGTTGAGGAAACCCTTGTGAACCCAACGGCATCTCCTCCACCTCTCCAGGCCTGTGATTTTTCCCCTAATAACGAACCCTCGACCTACCCTAATGCCATTCAACAGGACAATCGACCGGTTGCATATCCAAAGGATTGCACTAAAACTGTTAAGAAACCTACACGAAAGAAGTTAAAAGGCAGTGTTGATGTCAATTTCAAAAACAAAAGAGTTGGTCGGTTAATTTCTCGAAGTCTTCGAAATAAAACAAACCCCCGTGCAGACACGATCAGCATGATTGAAGTGAGCGAAGGCTTAGACTCAGAAATTGACAAATTCCTTGCTGAAGAGGACCCCGTGTCATTCGGGCTATACCCTGACCGACCTTATGACTATGTTAATAATCTGCCTCCTTGTTTGAAAGATAACCCAGAATTCCCTGGTATCCAGCTCTGTGATAAATCTACCATTCGCATGGAGGATTCTCCAACCCATAATGTTGGTCGTTCTAATGCAAACTCCTTACAGTCACAATGTGATGTGTGTCGATCGTGGATTGACAGATACTATACCAATGTTCCACTGCTACAGTCACTACTCAAGTCTTTAAGAGACCAAATTGAGATGTTGACAAATGAAAACAACAGACTTGAATCCATTATCCAAGGGAAGGAGAAGCGTTTGAAATCTACAGGTCGTGTGATTTTCAAAAACGTAGAAGCAACAACAGCTATCGTTTATTCCAAAATTTCTTGATACGTTTTGATTTCATGATTTGAGGTATGATATTTTTAATTTAATAGCATGATTGTGTCATTCTTAAGTTAGGATATTCGATTTGATTGAATAAACTATTTTTCTTATTAAGATTAGTATGTTTTGTTTATTTAATAAAATATGATTGCATTTGTTATTATAACTAGCTACAGAATCACAAGATTCTGTAGCCAGTTAAGAAAATTCGAATTGTTTGATTTGAAGACTAAAAACATATCTTAGATCTTCTTATTTTCTTTTGTTTTCAGGATAATTAAGGAGCCCATGATTTCAAAGATGATATGAGACACTTTTTGAGATCTCCCAGACATATCAATTTTGTATTTTGAGTAAACAGAATTACTCTGTTTATAGTGTTTTAATATCTAGTGAAATCAGGGTGGTTGCATCCCCCATTATTTTTTGAAACCAATTTGATCTTATAAACAGGAAACAATTATGTTTCTTGAAACCTATATAAACATATCATTTTGTAAACATTGATCATCTTGGCCTGGGGCGAGAATATGGATATTTACATATAGACTTGAATGACACAGAATACATTACAGCTTTCGCTTTTTGTATCATGTTTTAATTTAAGTTCTGCTTATCTCAATATGATGATAGATGATGATAGCCTTTCGTCTGCATGATTTATTGTTATTTAAGATTTTCACATACTTCCCATATCTCGTGTCTCGGATATAACATACAGTGATCCTCTATTCAATTTAAAATAGGTGATTTATCTTTAATTTCAGTTGAATGTTTACATGCAAATTCTTACAGGAAGAATTATCTCATCGTAGTTACTTGCAAATTATAAGATTATTGTGACTGCATCTATTATATGTTTTGTTATTATAATTCAATCTCCAGCATTATCGTTTCTCATTTATTCGGAGCAATCTCAAGATCTGTTGCAGGTTCACTTCTCAGATAAAGGTGATTGGATATTCAATATCGAATAGACATTGGATGCAATAACAGGTTAGCATGTTATTTGATTTCATTAGTTTGTTGAATATATAAGTTTTCCACGTATAGAACATTTTCTACTATCTATTATTTTTTGTTCAATTAGGCAGTTTAATGTTTGATTTTATGAGTGCATACATCTAAGAAAACAAACCAAAAAAAGATTAGGTAGTATTTTCATTTTCTTTATTATTATTGCTAAAGTAATCAATCTACATTTGATTTTTATGAGTTTAGATTTAAACTCGTGTTTTGTACAGATTGTATATAAAGTATTGATTATAATTTCAGTTAAATAAATTGTACATATATATATTTAAATGTATTTATAGATTTTAGTGATTATTATTTATTAGGTTATTGTTTTTTCCTTTAGTTATTTTTCGCTTTCTTTAGGACTTAGATCGGCCAACGAAGCCGCAAAACCCGTCGGAGTGAATTAATCCAAACGGTTTGGGTTAATTAGAAAACCCCGAACCGGATTCACTCCTCCAGTTGACGACCGGTCAATTTTTCCCGTCAACAGTGTCACAACACTCAGGCTGGAAGCAAGATACTAGATTGGCTTTACGTCACAGCTATCAAGCTAGAAGCACAGTACTAGTCTCATCTCATTGTCTTTCTTTACGTCACAGCACTCAAGCTGGAAGCAAGATACTCGTCCTGCTTGACGTCACAACCATCAGGTCGGAAGTAGGATACTAGACTGGATTTACGTCACAGCTATCCAGCCGAAAGCTCAGTGCTAGTCTCATCATATCATCTTACTTTACGTCACAACCATCAGGTCGGAAGCAAGGTACACATCTTGCTTTACATCACAACCATCAGGTTGGAAGCAGGGAACTAGACTTGCTTTACGTCGCAACTATACAGCCGGAAGCATAGTACTAGTCACACATCATCTTGCTTTACGTCACAACCATCAGGTCAGAAGTAAGGAACATCTCATATTGATTTACTTCTAACAACTAGGTCAAAAGCAAGAAACATCTCATCTTTCTTTACGTCTGAAAACTAGGTCAGAAGCAAGGAACATAGCAACTACTCCCCCTTTCGAGGAAGGTCCTTTCGGAGTATGCCAAGCTTATCTCGGAAGTACTCAAACTTCACATGAGATAGGGGCTTGGTCAACACGTTAGCAACCTCTTCATCCATGCTAATGTACTGGAGCTTTAAGGCTCATCTATGTACCATGTCACAGATGTAATGATAACGGATCTCTATGTGCTTCGACCCGTCGTGGAATACAGGATTCTCTGTCATTTTTATGCAGCTCTGGTTGTCAAATAGAATCAAGGTTGCTCTCATATCTAAGTCAAATAGGTCGGTGAGCAACTTTCGAAGCCATATAGCTTCGCAGCTGGCAGAACATGCAGCAATGTATTCTGCTTCCGTTGTGTTGAGAGAAATACTAGATTGCTTCCTACTCTGCCACGAGATCATAGCTGATCCCAAACTGAAACAGCATCCTGATGTGTTTTTCCTGTCAGAAACAATTCCTGCCCAATCTGCATCAGTATATCCACTCAATGTGAAATCATGATCTCCATCATAGTTGAGGCCATAATCTATTGTACCTTTAAGGTACTTCATCACATGTTTTGCAGACACTAGGTGAACACGTCTGGGTCCTACCAGAAACTAACTCAAGGTGTTCACGGCAAAACAAATGTTTGGTCTGGTGTTCGTCAGGTACATCAGTGATCTAATAATCTGTCTGTACAGTGTGGCATCAATCAATTCTGATGAAGTATCGACCAGCAGCTTTAGCTTCGCTTCCATGGGTGTATTAATGGGCTTACATTCCAACATGTTGAATCTCTTCAAGATTTCGACCGTGTACTTCCCTTGGTTAAGGAAGATCCTCTCAGGACTCTACCATAGCTCAAGACCTAAGAAATAATGCATTAGGCCAAGGTCTTTCATTTCAAATTCCAAGGCAAGTCTCTTTTTACATTCAGTGATGAGCTTTTCTTCTCCAGTTAAGAATAAGTCATCCACATATAGCAGTAAGATTACTGGCTCATTGTTAATGATCTTGAAGTAGAGGTTAGAGTATGTTTTACTCTTGGTAAATCCTAAGCTCGTCAAGAAATTGTCTATATGGCCATACCAAGCTCTAGGAGCTTGCTTCAATCCGTATAAGGATTTCTTCAATCCGCAGACATGAGACTTCTTGTCTTCAACCTCAAATCCTTGAGGTTTCTCTATATACACTTCCTCTTCGATGACATCGTTTAGGAAAGTTGTCTTCACTTCCATCTAGTGCAGCTTCCACTTCATCTTAGTTGCAAGAGCTATAATGGTTCTGATCGAAGTGTATCTGGCCACAGGAGCGAATGTCTCTTCATAGTCAATGCCTTCCTTCTGGGAAAAGCCACGAGCGACAAATCTTGCTTTAT
>JZKD02S1823802.1:41409-59227 GCA_000966675.3 Picea glauca
TTCCCAGGATAAATGTTGTGTCTCTTGTGAATGTGTATTTCTCAGTGATCTTGTTCTTATGTTTCTCTTATCTATTGAAATGCAAAGAACTATAATAATGGCTTAAACATTAACAGTTTCATGTAGATTTCTTCCTCTAGGTCCCCATGTAGGAACACTGTCTTCACATCCATTTTCTCTATCTAAGGATCAAATGTTGTAACTATAGACAATAGTACTCTAATGGAAGTTAATTTTGCAATAGGGGAAAAAATATTTCCAAAGTCGACTCCCTTGACATGGGAATACCCTTTCGCTACCAATCGAGCTTTGAACTTATCGACTTGACTTGTTGCATTCAATTTTTTCTTGAAACCCCACTTGTTACCTACATTTTTTCTTCCATTAGGTAGCTTAACCAAATCACATGTCTCATACTTGTCCAAGGATTCCATTTCTTTGACCATGGCATCCTTCCAAAGTTTACCCCTTGTCAAGTCGACTGCCTTCCTAACCAACTTGGGCTCCTCGTCAGTGATAGATAACATAAATGTAGAATGAAAATCAAGCAAACTATACATTTCAATTGGTTTCCTTACTTGTTCAGACCTCCTTACAACCTGACTTGATTGTTCCCCCTCTTCATATGATTCTTTTGACTCATCTGAATCATGTTCATCGTTCCTTAGTTCAAACACCAACTTCCCTGGTTCTTTCCCCATTTGAACCTAATCAAACTTGGAAGTTCCTCTGACTTACCTGAAGATCACATCTTGACTATAAACTATTTTACTCAACACTAGAGCACACAGTTTGTATCATTTCATTCCATCCTTATAGTCGATGAAAATATGGCGCAGCACCCCTACCTTAGCAGGGTCTGCTTGACCTCCCGGTCTTTGAATATTCCTATTTCCCTGAGCCGAAATGGCTCTTTAGTTCCCACTGGAATCCTCAATGCATATGAAACCACAGGTCCTTCTTAGAATTTACGCCTGCATAAATAAGCACTAGGCGCAAACCTCCATTCCATGTGACCACCCAACGTGACCACTGACTTAACCCGAAAAGGTGTTTCGGATTTCGTGATTTCTATTGTGAGTTTCCCTGAGTCCTCCGATTCTTGAAACCCCGAAATGGGCTAACGGTCCACTAGCTCCTCCCTTATGCCTCAACCATACAACCTCCAGCCAAATCCTAGGGCCTCTCTTCCGAGTGCATCGGGATTTCACGACTTACGAGTTCATGATGCAACTCTTCTCCTTTTCCCCAAAGTCCAAACTTGCGACTTCCTTGCTACAGATCAACGATCCTGATCCTTCCTCGATCTGACGATCCAAGTCACGTCGGGATTTCATGTATCGGGAATTCCCGAAACAGCTTACTCCACACTTCCCACTTTCGAAATGTTGAAATTCAAGCATCAAATCGACGGCTCTCATCCCTTCAAATCTAACGGTTGTTATCTCTCCTGAGCATGTGAGTATTGAAAGACTCCCGCCTTAATCTTCCCGTTGATCTACTGGATCCAACGGTCCTCTGAAAATCGGTGTTTCTCCTTCCGGGAAATTCGACCGTCCGTTCAGGCTCTCAAAGACTCTTGACCAAAAAACTTGGCGTTCTTCCTCATGAGCTTAGTTTCTGCGAGGTGACTTCGACCCTTGTTTATCCTCTGGACTTTCCATGACTCTATCCCTTAGGATCTTGATTCTCGTTGCAAACTCACATATTCTAAGGGATCTTGCACGCACTCTTTGCAGCCTTCACGATAATCTATGATTATCTGAAATCTTCAACTCTGCGCACTCCTTGCGACAAAAATTCTTCAACGACTCACTTGGTTGGAAAAGTCTAAGACTTCAACCTAGCCTACGCACACCTTGCACGGCTCTGTGTTATAATTGCACTCTTGTTGGTATGAGAACAACTCTATCTCTCATGAGTTTTTCTGAGATAAAACTCAGAAACTTGTCAACGCACTCCTTACAGACCTTCACTGCACTCCTTGCAGGATTTCCCAGGAAGAGAAACAATTGAAACTCGTACTCTCTTCACAGACTTCATACATTCAACATGAAATCATACACATGAGGCATTAAAACAAATGCAGAACAAAGCATATAAGTAAATTGTAAACATACCATTCAATAGATGCAAACTGTAACCACAACACACCATGAAATTGAGTCAAAGCATTCTTATATTAACTCAAGTGCTTATGTACATGGGTTCTATAGCAACATCTATCTGCTTATACAACTTCTACAATCTTCGTTCTCTTCTATACTCTCATGCTCTACTGCTCTACAGCCTTTGTTCTTACAACTCTATGAGAATAATCATACAATACAATACATACGAGGGAGCTTTCTCAAGTTTTCCCTCTTACATCTCTAAGCTATCTTATCGAATTAAAATCTCTACAACTACTTTACATTGATTACATTAATTGTCTACAACCGATAGATGAGAGCAATGCTCAAGATCTGCGTTACAATCCCCAAATCATTTAAGAGCACTTATGTCTCTCTATATATTACATTAATGTGTTATCCTTTTGAATTTCAAAATATCTTCAAAATGTGTGTTGGTACATACACAATTGTCCTTTGCTTTTACGCTTGCTTACGATGCTCCTGCATCAAAATACAATTGACTGTCTTTCATGTGAGTTTGGAAATTTCAGCAAGTACACTTCTTTGGAAAAGGTGCACACCTCTCTTGGGCACTAGAGTTATAGGGTTTGAGCACCCTATTGTGTGCTAGGGTTTATCTTGGTGGTGAAGGTCTTTCTCTTGAGGAATATAGCAAAGGATTTGGATGGGTTTTCTCCCCTTGTTGAGAAGGGTTTCCCAGGATACTTCTTGTGTTCTTGTGCATGGTGCTTCTTCTTGTGATCTTAGTTGCTGCAACATTTATGGCTATGGTTAAATGATAAAATGGAATGAACTTCATGCTTAACCTAGCTTATTGAAAAATCAACATGGTATCAGAGCATAGGTCTTGAAAGAACCCATTGCACAAACATCCACCAAGTCTCAACACACCTTTTGCAGAACCGTACAACCCTTCTAGGGTTTCCATAAAATTCCTTACGACCTTCCTTTCAGTGGTGATTCAGCCCTTAATACTTAGACGTTGGGGCTAATTTTGGCATAGAAGATTACGGCCTCTTCCAACGCATCTCCAAAAGCTCTCAAAACGAAATTCCAAGAAATTTTGATTTTTGGCCCTAGGGTTTCTAGGGTGCCGAAATTTCCTGCAGGATATCAATTTTGGGTTTCTGAAGAAACGTTCTCCTGAATCAGCAAGCATCTTTGTGACACTATAAAATTGATCGTTGGAAATCATAAGTCCAATATAATCCAAGGTTGCTAATTCAACTTAATCATTAGGTTTTCAAAATCCAGTTGGCAAGAAATTGAAGAAACCAATCAAATGAAGAACAGAGCATTAATAGAAGATAGGCTTGATGGAGCAAGCAACTTCAGCTCCTGGAAATCAAGGCTTCTAGTCACTCTTGAAGAAGATGACCTCTTGGATGTGGCAACTAAAACTCTACCAACCACAGCTACAAATATAGAGAAGAAGATAAGAAAGGAAGAATATGTCAAAGCAAGAAAATTAATCATTTACTCAGTAAGAGATCACCTCTTGCCTCGTATTGCCAATCTGAAGACAACCTATGATATGTATGAAGCTTTAAAAGGAATGTTTGAAAGTGACAACACCCTCAGAGCTCTTACCTTAAAGAGCCAACTTCAAAGTACCAAGATGACGAAGGGTGACACAGTTGCCATCTTATTTATGAAGCTATCAGAGATTAAAGAACAACTAGAGACCATTGGGGAAATCATGTCTGATAGAGAACTTGTCTTAACCACTCTCCAGAATCTTCCAAAAACGTGGGAGCCTTTCATTCATAGTATCAGTGGAAGAGAAGCTCTACCAACCTTTGATCGTCTATGGATAGATTCTACTCAAGAAGAAAATAGACTTAGAAATAGAGGAGTGGAAGATTCCTCAGAAGAAAATCATGCTCTTGCACTTCATACAAAGAAGGGAGGAAAATCCAAAAGAAATTTCAGGCAAACATTTAAAAGTGAAAATCCTTCATCAAATCCAGGTTATCAAGGAAGAGATGTTTCATAAATTCAGTGCTTCAGATGTGACAGTTATGGACACTATGCAAGAAATTGTCCAACCAGGAAGAAGGGAAGACGATATGCTTCCACCGTTGATATTGATCTAAACCCACCTCAAAAGATTGAAGAAAAGAGAGAGGAAAATTACTTCCTCTAAAAACTAAAGCATCACTACAAATCAGGTAAATCAATTGATTTCAAATTTTATAGTTGATTGTATTTTTTAATAAATCCCTAGTATGGGATCCCTCAAAGATTTAGACCACTATCCCTGGTACGGGAGTCCAAACCATATTTGATTGATTATTATGCGAGACAATCAGAGATGTTGTCCTTAAATAATAAATAACCATTCAAACAAACTCGGAGAATCTCATATAGAGATTAACAATGAGACAAGTAACTTCTCCCCCTTCAGCAGTTTAGAGGGAGACAAACATTATTACAGTTGATCTAGTTTCTCCAGTTGATATGTTCAGAGATATTGCAGTAAGGCATAATAAGTCTGCCTAGACTCACTCTGCAAGAGGCAGAGAAACATACTAACTAGAGGTTTCTCACAAACAGAGGGAGTTGTCTATGATGAGACACTTGATCTAGTGAACCTGATATACTTCCATCTGTATTATCATCCATGAGTTGGAAACTATATCAGATAGATAGATTCCTGATGAGTTTGGATTTCAACAAGAGTGTTGATAATCCACACCTATATCATTACAGTATTGGTGACGAGAGCATGATCCAAATAACTTATTCAGAAAGCCTTTTTGTTAGATACAGGTAATCCTTGACTTTTGAATCTGAGATGAAGAATCTGAGTATTATGCACTACTTCTTGGGACAATAAGTATGACAAAGGACCAATGAGATTTTCCTGAGTCAAGGAAAATATACAGTGAAAATATTAAAGAAGTTCAGTATGACAGAATGCAAAATCCACCAGGATAGGTATCAAGAAGAAGATTGATGATGATTTAGATGAGACTGATCCACAGCTGATTGGATCATTGATGTATTTGGTTAACACCAGACTTGATTCATGCCATGCAGTGAATGTGCTTAGTCATGTCATGAGTCAACCGAGACAGACAACAAAAAAACATGTATTGAGATATATACAAGGCACGGTTAGATATGGTTTGAGATATGCCTCTAGTGTGAACTTGAGTTTGCAAGATATGTCGATTCAGATTGAGCAGAAAGTACAGTGGACCGGAAGAGCACATCTGGTTGATATCTTACCATAAAGTTTGTCATGGTTTCCTAATGCAGTAGGAAACAAAACTCTGTGGCCTTGAGTACCACAGAGGTAGAGTATATAATGTTAATGTTTAAGCCATTATTATAGTTCTTTGCATTTCAATAGATAACAACAACATAAGACAAGATCACTGAGAAATACACAATCACAAGAGACACAACATTTATCTTGGGAAACCCTCTAGGGGAAGAAAACCTAGCAAAACTTCCTTATTTTAGATATCCAATACAATGCCAAGAGATAACTCAAGCTAATACAAAATATCCTCTCCCAAAGATGTGCCACTCTCTCTCTCTCTCTTCTCCAACTGCAGCTCTGAAACTTGTCTCTTAATGAGCAAGTGAGGTGTGTGTCCAAGTTTGGCGCTAGCCTCCGTATTTATACTAATCTGACACGTGTGAAGTGTCTCATCACTGGCAGGGCCGACTTCTTAATCTGGGTGGTTATAACCACCTTTATTATATTCTGAGGCCTCTTTGATATATTCTGGGGCCGACTTCTTCTTTTGCCTATTACAATTATATGACCAATCCACAAAAGGGGATTTGGTCCTTTTAGAATAACCGACATGATCAATCCACAATGGGGATTGATCCAATGAATAATATATCAAATAATAATAAGAATACACTTTGCGGTTACATTATTTCAACACTCCCCCTTAACAAAAAGGGTAGTCTTCAACAGCATCAGGCGAGAGAGAGAGAGGAAAACATCATCAACAACATCAAGTGGGTGAGAGGACAGCATCATCAATATCATCTTGGAACATTGACTGGCGTATCTATAAATCATCAGAAGTTTTCTTCATCATCATTCTCAAAGGAATGCAATCATCATCTGCATCAATATGTATTAGTATAAAACTAATACATCATCATCATCACAGCACGAGGTTGGTTGATTATAATACAAGACTGGCTTTACGTCACAGCTATCAAGTTGGAAGCTCAGTACTCGTATTTCTTTACATCACAGCAATCAGGTTGGAAGTCACAGCTTCTCAAGCTGGAAGCACAGTACTAGTCTCATCTCAACGTCTTGCTTTATGTCACAGCACTTAAGCTGGAAGCACAGTACTAGTCTCATCTCAACGTCTTGCTTTATGTCACGGCACTTAAGCTGGAAGCAAGATACTAGACTGGCTTTACGTCACAGCTGTCAAGCCGGAAGCACAGTACTAGTCTCATCACATAGTCTTTCTTTACATCACAACAATCAAGTTGGAAGCAAGATATTAGACTGGATTTACGTCACAGTTGTCAAGCCGGAAGTACAGTACTAGTCTCATCACATCTTCTTGCTTTACGTCACAACCATAAGGCTGGAAGCAAGATACTCGTCCTGCTTTACGTCACAGTAATCAAGCTAGAAGCGGGATACTAGACTGGCTTTATGTCGCAATTGTCAAGTTGGAAGCACAGTTCTAGTCTCATCACATCGTCTTGATTTACGTCACAGCAATAAAACTGGAAGCAAGAGATGTCTGATCACAGCGACTACTCCCCCTTTCGAGGAAGTTCGTTTCGGACTATACCAAGCTTATCTCGAAAGTGCTCAAACTTTACACGAGATAGAGGCTTGGTCAACACATCAGCAACATGTTCATTCGTGCTAACGTACTGAAGATTTATGACTCCTCTCTGCACCATGTCACGAATGTAATCATATCGGATCTCTATGTGCTTCGACCTATCATGGAATATCAGATTATTTGTCATCTTTATCCAACTTTGGTTGTCACATAGGATCGTGGTTGTTTCCATCTCTAGGTCAAATAGACCGGTCAGCAACTTTTGAAGCCATATAGCTTCGCAGCTGGCAGAACATGTAGCAATGTATTCTGCTTCCGCTGTGCCGAGAGCAATGTTGGATTTCTTTCTACTCTGCCATGAGATCATGGTTGATCCCAAACTGAAACAGCATCCTGAAGTGTTTTTCCTGTCAGAAACACTTCCTGCCCAATCTGTATCAGTATATCCACTCAATGTGAAATCATGATCTCCATCATAGCTGAGACCATAATCTATTGTACCCTTAAGGTACATCATCACATGTTTTGCAGCCACTAGGTGAACATGTATGGGTTCTACCAGAAACTGACTCAAGGTGTTCACGGCAAAACAAATGTTTGGTCTGGTGTTCGTCAGGTACATCAGTGATCCAATAATCTGTTTGTACAGCGTGGCATCAATCAATTCTGACGAAGTGTCGACCAGCAGCTTCAACTTTGCTTCCATGGGTGTATTCATGGACTTGCATTCCAACATGTTGAATCTCTTCAGGATTTCGACTGCATACATCCCTTTGTTAAGGAAGATCCTCTCTGGACTCTGCCATACCTCAAGACCTAAGAAATAATGCATTAGGCCAAGGTATTTCATTTCAAATTCTGAGGCAAGTCTCTTCTTACATTCAGTAATGATTTTTTCTTCTCCGGTTAAGAATAAGTCATCCACATATAGCAGTAATATCATTGGCTCATCGTTCATAACCTTGAAGTAGAGGTTATAATCTGCTTTACTCTTGGTAAAGCCCAAGCTCGTCATGAAACTGTCTATCCAACCATACCGAGATCTAGGAGCTTTCTTCAATCCCTACAATGCTTTCTTCAATCTGCAAACATGAGACTTCATGTCTTCAACTTCAAATCCTTGAGGTTGCTCTATATACACTTCCTCTTCTATGACACCATTTAGGAAAGTTGTCTTTACGTCCATCTGGTGCAACTTTCACTTCATCTTAGCTGCAAGGGTTATGATGGTTCTGATCAAAGTGTATCTAGCTACAGGAGCGAATGTCTCTTCATAGTCAATGCCTTCTTTTTGACAAAAGCCTCGAGTGATGAATCTTGCTTTATACTTTTCAATACTTCTGTCAACAGCATGTTTTATTTTGAAGAGCCATTTGGAGGATACCACATCTTTACTCTTTGGTCTAGAAACTATTTCTCATACATCATTTTTTATTATGGAATGGTATTCCTCTGTCATGGCATCTTCCCATTCTTTCATCTGAATGGCTTCTTCAAAGCAGGTAGGCTCCTTCTCTAGGAGGTCACACATCAAAGCCATATAACTGGAGAATGGATTTGGTCTTTTCACCTATCTCGTGGTTCCTTGGGGAACACCATACTTCTCTCCATCTTAAATGAGCTCTCTAGCCCAACCTAGCTTTCTTTTATGGAGGATCGTCATTTGAGGCGGTTCTTGAAATTCTACTATATCATGGTCTTATGGAATTTCCTCATCAGGGGAAACTACATCTTCGATCACTGGTTCTGCAGCTTTGGGAACCTCCCTCACTAATTCTGCAGTTTTGGGGATTACGGGTTCTTCTTCACGTACTTCTTCAAGCTAGCATCTTCTCGATTTCTTGAGTGCTGCATCTTCATCAAAACTCACATCCCTGTTGATCTCAATGTGGCGGTGACCTGGTATGTAAATTTTGAAGGCCTTGGATACCTCACAGTATCCCACAAATATTCCCTTCTTTCCTGAAGGTTCTGGCTTGTTTCTCTTCCCTTTCAGAATATGTATAAAAACTAGGCAGCCAAATATTTTGAGATAGCTTACCTATCTAGTTTCTTTCTGGTGAGCATCTCTTCCGAGGTCTTGAACCCAAGTGCACTATGGGATAATCGGTTTTGCACATAAATGGTTGTCATTGTTGCTTCTGCCCATAAGCACATTGGAAGATCTTGATCATGGATCATAGTCTTCACAGCTTCCATTATCGTTCTATTCTTTCATTCGGCTACACCGTTTTGTTGAGGATTATAGGGAGTTGTGAGTTCCCTCTTGATCCCAACATCTTTGCAGAAGCTCATGAACTCTTTTGAGGTATATTCTCCTCCATTATCTGACCTGGGTATCTTGATCTTTCTTTTGGAAAGGTTCTCTATCAAGGCTTTGAATTCCTTGAACTTGTTGAACACGTCATCTTTAGATTTCAAAAAATACGACCAGGTCTTACGAGAATAATCATCAATAAATGACACATAGTATACATACCCACTAATGGAGGACGATGGCATTGGGCCACATACATCTGAATGAATGAGTTCTAGGACTCCTTCTGCTTTGTTGTCTCTCTTCGAAAAAGGGTTCTTGATGTTCTTCCCTTGCGCACATCCATTGCACACGCCTTCATGGTCAATTTTGAATTCTGGTAGACCTGTGACAGCTTTGCATATGTATGGTAGCGCCTTGTAATTGATGTGAGCTAATCTTCTATGCCAAAGTTCACATGAGTTTTCAATGGCGTGGGTCATGGCAGCCTATGAGTGACCTTTTAGCTTATACAAGCCATTTTCTTCTCTTCCAATGATGATTGCTTCTTTCAGGGTTTCTCTTTTATCCCACATGAGGACTTCTCCATCTATAAAGGCAACTCTGAAGCCTTTCTTTTCTAAAGAAGAAATGGAGAGTAGGTTCTTTGTCAAACCTGGTACAAAGAGTACGTCCTTCATCTTTACTGAGTTCCCTAAATTTAGCTTGTATCTTGATTCTCCCATTCCCTTGATGGGATATTGGTAATCATCTCCAAGTGTCACTTTTTGAGAAAACTTATTTTCTGAATACAAGAGAGAATGTCTCTCTGACCTGTCATGTGCTTGGAGGCACCACTATCAATGAGCCGTGTGTCCTCTCCAGGTGTTACCAATCCTGAGAGGGCTGAGATTAAGACATAGTCTTTGATCTGCTCTCTTATCAAGTTTGTAGGCGGCTCTTCATATTCAACTGCATGGGCATGGTGCCTCTTATGTTTTCTCTTATATTCTTCTCGTCTCGCTGGACAGAATTTCACAATGTATCCCATCTTGTCACAATGATAGCATTGTATAGATGAGTAATCTCTTTCCCTTCGTTTTCCTCTCTTCTGAAATCTCTTTGGATGAGATTCTTTATTATTGAATTTGTTTGGCGGTTGAGGCTCTTTATGAGTCTCCTTATGGAAGTAGGGTTTCTTCCTTCCTCTTTTGGTCTGGGTAGCTAGGGCTTGATCATCATCTCTTGCTAGTAGCACTTCATGGTTAGATACTCTTGTTTCTTCTTGAATGCATTCTTCCCATAGACGGTCAAACTTCAGTTTCTTCGTTCTTGCACAAATCGTTTGGATGAATGCATCCCAAGGTCTTGTGAGACCATTAAGAGCTGTCATTATGGACTCGTCTTCATCTATGGTGTCTCCAATTCTGGAGAAATATTATTGGCTTGTTTCTCCTTTCTGCATCCTCGTATTCTTCAGTTGAGTTCTTAGATTCATCTTCTGGTTTATGTTATTTCCTTCATACAGTCTGCTTAGGGCATCAAACATTTCTTTCGGAGTCTTCTTTGATGACACATAAGGGATAAGGTGGTCTTTGATTGAATCTTCAATGATTCTTTTGGCCCTAATCGTGTCCTTTAGATGCTTGACTTTTTCTACAGCATCGTCGGGTTCTGGTACTTCTTCTTTGACAAATCTTGCTAGGTCATTCTCTTCAAGGATCAGGTCGATCCTATACTTCCAGGCACGAAAGTTTTCCACGCCTTCCAGTTTGTCAGCAAGCTTCGTGCTTGCAGACATCTTTTACCTGGAGCTAGGAAAATAACCAAAAAATGAAAATGCTCAAAATCAAATTTTGAACTAACCAAGAGATGTGCTTGGCTGAGGCGAGTAGCCTGGTGTGCTTGGATCTGAGAAAATCCAACTTTTACCCCTCCAAACTTGATCTGCGGATTTCTAGACTGGTGCTTCTGGTTTTCTAGTACCTCTGGTACTCTGGTACTTCTGGTACTTCTGGTTCTCTGGTTTTCTGGTACTTATGGTACTTTGTGAAACTAGGGTTTCACTTTCCAGGAGATCTAGCCACTGAAAAGGTGCACTGAAAGTGTCAAAGTAATCCTTGGGGGAGGGCGCATTTTTCTAGATGATTTTAGGGCTCAAAAGTTTCACCATCAAAAAGCCCTAATTTGCATGTACGGCAACAGTGACGTTTTTCACTCTTGTGAAAGATGCTTTCTTCAACTTGGCTATGATACCATGTTAATGTTTAAGCCAGTATTATAGTTCTTTGCATTTCAATAGATAACAACAACATAAGACAAGATCACTGAGAAATACACAATCACAAGAGACACAACATTTATCCTGGGAAACCCTCTAGGGGAAGAAAACCTAGCAAAACTTCCTTATTATAGATAGCCACTACAATCCCAAGAGATAACTCAAGCTAATACAAAATATCCTCTCCCAAAGATGTGCCAAGCTCTCTCTCTCTCTTCTCCAACTACAGCTCTGAAACTTGTCTCTTAATGAGCAAGTGAGGTGTGTGTCTAAGTGAGGCGCTAGCCTCCTTATTTATACTAATCTGGCACGTGTGAAGTGTCTCTTCACTGGCAGGGTTGACTTCTTAATATGGGTGGTTATAACCACCTTTATTATATTCCGAGGCCTCTTTGATATATTTTGGGGCCGACTTCTTCTTTTACCTATTACAATTATATTATGACCAGTCCACAAAAGGGGATTTGTTCCTTTTACAATAGCCGACATGATCAATCCACAATGGGGATTGATCCAATGAATAATATATCAAATAATAATAAGAATACACTTTGCAGTTACATTATTTCAACATATAACATCAAGTGTGCGAAGCAATATGACTTCACAAGCTTCTGACAGATTTACTTGACCATGAGATGAATCATATGATGATAATCAAGAGCCGTGTGAAAAAATCCTTAAGAACCCAATGCTTCCTGATGGATCAAACACGATGAGATGAAATATACTTATATCAGAGATATGATGTAGAGGAAAATCATACACATACAATACCTTCCTACAAATGAGCAGATTGCAGACATCTTCACCAAACCAACTTGGTGAAGAATACCTTCCTCGTTGAGAGGGAGTATTAATGACTCCAACCAAGAAAAAATTCAGAGTACATCCACGTGAGACTTGGCATGATGAAGAATGTCTCCCTTACTGAGAGGGAGTGTTGATGATTGCAGCTATGTGAGACATTCTCCAGCTTACAAACCTCTGAGATGTGGATCATTACAGCTATGTGAGTCTTTCTCTCAGCCTAGAAACCTGAGAGAAAGCCCCTAAGAAGGGTACGTGGTTCCTGCCTGAGATAGAGCTGGAACGTAGAGATGACCTCCTCCATTCAGTGAGTTGAGAAGAACTCCAGATGATTATCCAGTGGGATGGGCGATCTGTTGAGTTAGACGTGTTTGTGGTTGAGCACAAGGTGAACGTGTGAAATCCCAAAGTGTTGGGTGCATCGTCATGTGAACAGAAATGAAGATGATGTATTAGCCTCCTCTGAGCAGCAGATTTGATGAGAAAACTCCAGACTATTCTCCTATGTGAGGCAATGGGAAAGAAGATTTGTAGAGTGGACGTGCATGTGGAAGAGCATAGGTGAACGTGTGAAGATCTAGTTCTCTTGTGTAATGCAGTGAGCCAGAGATATGGACATCCCTATGGATGTGCCCCTAGTGGATGAGCACTAGTAGGTGTATCAGATCCTTTTCTATATTGTACAAGAGTCAGACCTGCATGTATCCCTAATTGTAATATAAAGGGTACAGGTCGGCCCTACCTTAATGTAACTGGTAATTAATGTAAAAGATAATTAATCTGGTTAATATTAATTATATTATAAGCTAAGTGAGGTCATCCATATTGTGCCAATAGACACTTATGTTGACATAATTAGGTTAGTATAAGTAAAGGTAAAATGCCCTTTGAGGAAACATATATTTCATGTGAGTTTGGAAATTTCAGCAAGTACACTTCTTTGGAAAAGGTGTGCACCTCTCTTGGGCACTAGAGTTCTAGGGTTTGAGCACCCTCTTGTGTGCTAGGGTTTATCTTGGTGGTGAAGGTCTTTCTCTTGAGGAATATAGCAAAGGATTTGGTTGGGTTTTCTTCCCTTCTTAAGAAGGGTTTCCCAGGATACTTCTTGTGTTCCTGTGCATGGTGCTTCTTCTTGTGATCTTGGTTGCTGCAACATTTATGGTTATGGTTAAATGATAAAATGGATTGAACTTCATGCTTAGCCTATCTTATTGAAAAATCAACAATACTAAGTGTGAAAAGTCTTGAGAAAGAGTTTTGGTGGTAGCCAATAGTTTCTAAGAGGTATGAGTACCTGCAAAGAGTGATTTGTACCTGCTTGAGACACAAGGAAAGCCAAGTATGCACGTAATATGTTAGGTGGACAAGAAAGTCAAGCTTGTTGTCCCTAATTGCAGTAGTAAACAATAATATATGTCAGCAATAAAAAGATAGTAAGAGTTGCAAATAAAGATGCCAAAAGTCTAGTTGAATAAGCAAGAGACAAGCTAGTAAATACTAGTTTAACCCAAGAATGAAAGAGCAAGACTTTAGAATGAAACAAGGATGAAATGAAATAGTATTGTAGAGATAATATTGCATCCTTATGGATGTAGCATTCAATTTATTACAACCAAGAGATCAACCATCAAAACTTGCCAACAATCCACCCAAAAAGTGTGTTAGGGTTAGTAGATTATAGGGGCAAACTTTTAGCAACTTTAGACGGTTGGTTTGTGTGTTAATTAGAAAGTTGTATTAGGGTTTTTGCAACCCTAATGGATGTAGATAAAAAGTTACAACATCAACAAGAAGACTAAAAGAACTAAGATTCCCTAGAGGGGTTAGCCACCTCAAGGCATCCACAAAAGAACCCAACTTAAACAAGATTGATATCTCACCAAAACACGTTTACCAATGCAAACAATTTTACTTCTCCAATGCAAAAATCAGATTAGTGCCTTTATAATTGGGTGAATGGAGTCTTTAAAGTGTAAGTTAGATCAACAAGATCCATAGGGGTGTGAATCCTCTTACTCCCTAAGGAATGTCAATCAAACTAGTGTAATTCTAGGAGGGTATACACACTTGTATTTCTCCTAGCAACCCTTGTCCAAGAATGACTTATAAACTTAACAAATGAGATGAAGCTTAATGGAGGGTATATGCAACATACTCCTCGTAGGGTTTCAAACAACAAAAACCAAGAATAAGCAAGAAATGACTAACAAGTGCATATTTTTCCTTACCAATTCCAAGAAAGAGAGTGATCAAACCTTAGTTCACCAAGCATTTACCATTCAAGAGAAAGTGAAGAAGCCTCCAAGAGGTGAACACCACTTAACCACATCCAATCATCAATAGATAACACCAAAATTCATTTGCAAGAGAGAGAGATACCAAAATGCTCAAGTATAGTGAAAATTCCAGCCATTAGTCTTCTCACAATGGGAGAGCTATGATGAAAATGAGATACAAATGATCTCTATTTATGCAAAATGTCTTAAACATAGTTTATCCACTTAAGTTAAGGTAAACACAAAATAAGGGGGCAACAACCCTTATTTTGCCCCTTTACACAAGTAATTCATTTTAAATTCAAATTTAAAGTTTAAAAAAGTGCACAATAGAAACCCTAAAATTACGTCACCCCTCTAAGGGTGACGTTTTGAACCTTTGAGCAAGTCGTTGGAGTAGAAGGTTGAATTCTTTGGGGCTCATAGAGCATCCCTCTCATGTGCTATAGCCTCCTCAAGTCTTCTCCCACTAAATCATGCCAAGTTTCAACAAGTAGCAACTTCATCACCACCAAACCCTAACCCTAAAGGTGACATCAACTCTTCAAATGTGGCGTTTTAGCCCTTCCAAGCAAATCGTTTGGCATGTGAGGGCTAGGCAAGGTCCTCCAAGTTATCCTCTAGGCCTCCAAAGGCATGTCTTTGTGATCCGACATGTGGGCCCTTGCCATCCAACCTATGGGCTTCAAGCCCCATGGAAGCCCAAACTAGGCTTGTTCCTCTAAAACTATCCACCAGTTGGGTCCTGTAAAGACAAATGGATACGCCCTCCAAGGATCTCAAGTCAAAGCATCATGATGAGTAAATCAAATGAATAAAAGAGTCGTCTAAGCAAGAACATCCAAACCACTTCATCAAAATAAACTAATGCTCAAAGACCTTATGCAATTTGCCAAGTTTAGGTATGGGAGGGTTGACAAAACGACCTATTAGGTGAATCGCTCCTCAAGTTTAGGGGTGTTTCCCAAGGGGGGCTCCTTCTAAGTCATGTGGATGAGGTGATATGGATGAGGGGAAGAATTTTGGGCATGGGATTCATGACATGCAAGGGGTTTAGTGTCTCACTTATGGGTGCCTTTGTATAGGGCGTGTTGTACCTTTGTTTTCAATTCAACCTTTTTCCAAGCCCATTTATTGCCTTTAATTCTTTTAGGGTGTTCCCAGGTTGAAGCCAAGGTGGGGATTCTACCTAAACAATAAAAATTGTGCCTACCTTGACTCTACCCTGGTCACATCATGCTTCCCCAAGTTGGAAACATGTGTGGGGCTTCTAACTAAGCAATAAAACCAATTCCCACACATGCCCCTCCCTGGTTGGCATTTGTTATTAGTGATTATTTTGTGGGTCCCATCAATTTTTATGAGAGACGTTTCATTGTCCTCGAGATCCCTAGGAGAGAATCTAAAAGGTTAATGGTTTGTCTTTTATATTTTGACAGCTACAAGCCTCTAGGCCTTCAACCCCTTCTTCCCATGAAATGAGGGACAACCCCTTCTTGGGTCAGTACACCCGACAATCCCAAAAGGTAAGGAGATGAGGGGATGAAGTGTGGAAAGTGACAAGTATGGTCGAAAATGGAACGATGACTCATCAAAAGGACCTCCTAGTAACATAAATATCCCTAAGGGTGACCCACTTACTAGGGTGCAATGTCAACCACCAAAGTGAAACAGGGCAAAGAGCATAATGTCCAAGCAAAGGTCACATAATCAAAAGTATTAATAGATGCAACAAACTCAAATGTGCCTCAAATATTGAAATGTACCTCATGGAGCAAGACCCAATGTCTTCCAGAGGCCAGTTGATTTGGTGGATATTGTCATGACGAACCTAGAGTTGTGGTGGTGCGGTGGGTCTCTGTCTGTGCAAGTGGACATTGTTGGTCGAGTTGTCTCTCGGTACTCCACCTCTGCAACATGAGGGCCTCAAGACATCATCTCCTTAGTTATCCCAAGGAGTTGGGGACAACAGGACCAGTATAGGCCCAAACACGTCACTATGTATCAATTCCAAAATCTATTTTTCCCTTGTAGCTCCAGATGGGAATCTAACCCGATTTTGTTTTCCATATATGCAATGTTCATAATATCAACTTCCAAATTACATTTAGGAAAACCTTCGACCATACCATTGTCGTGCATAGCTCGAAGTCATTTTTCGCAAATGTGTCCCATCCTCTGGTGCCATAACATGGTTGGTTCGACTTGTCGAAGAATAATCAAGTCAGTTTGTATCGACTGAGTCGAGACGAGTTGAATCACAGTCGATTCGACTTAGAAACAATGTTGCGTCTAGTCAAGTCGACACTCCCTAACAACTTGAATAGGGTTCCAATCGAACTCCTTTCATTAAGACCATTGCTCCCTTGTCCATTTTGCACGTATCATTTTGAAATAAAGTGTGCACATCTGCATCACTCATTTTTCTTACAGATGTCATGCTCCTCCCATCTTGTAGCATCAATTGGACTCTTCTTCATCCAATTATTTTGGTTGTCGAGTCGTCCCCTAAGAACACATCTCCTCCTTCATATCTATCATATTCACATAACCATTCTCTATGGGGTGTTATACAAAAAAATGCACCCGAGTTGATCAACCCAACATCATAATTCAATTGTGTATTGGTCGACGCCAAATACACATCGCCTCTTGTATTTGGAATAGTATTTCTCTCAATCGACTGCTTCTCATTAGATCATGGACCGATCCCAATTTCTTTTGACTTGCAATCCTTTTTGTAGTGCACAACTTTACCGCATTTCCAACATTTTCTTGTCAACTCAACTGAGGATTTAGATCTACCCTTTGACTTAGACTTTTGACTAGAGAATTAACCTTTATCTTTGTCGATTGGTTGACCTCTCACCATCAAGGAATCCTTGGTCGATCATTCCATGTTCTTCCGTCTCATTTCTTCTGACAATAGAGATGCAACCACGTCTTCAAGCATTCATGGGGTCGAATTACTCCCTATAGCCATGACTAAGTTATCCCAAGAGTTTGACAAATAACACAACAAGCTAATATATTTCTTCTCCTTAGTGATTTTAATATCCATAGACAATAACTGACTTATTACAGTATTGAATGCATTCAGGTGCTCGGTTACTGAGCTCCCATCACTCATCCCCTAAAGATACAATTTCTTCCAAAGGAACAACTTGCTTACGAGGGATTTTAACAGATACATGTTTCCCAATTTGTCCCACAGTTTCTTTGCAGAGTCTTCACCCAAGACATTCAACAATATTGAATCTACAAGACAAAGTTGAATTGTACTCCTTGCCCTC
>JZKD02S1823802.1:80214-92532 GCA_000966675.3 Picea glauca
AGGAGATTTAAGTCAAAAGTGAAATTTGGTCATTTTAGCCTAAAGTGACTATTAATTCACGTTGTGGGTGAATTAGGAGACATAAAGTGAACTTAGGGAACTTAACCCAAAGTGGGTTTTGGTTGAAATTATTGTGGAATGATCTCAACCATTGATTAGGGATGGCTTGGGATGATCCTAGCCATCCCCATCTAGGTCTCCTTGTGGATTTCTCAAGGAGGGTGTCAGGGGCTTTTGGAGGCTCATTCATTCATTTACTCACTTGGAGAGCTTGAGAGGGAGTATGAGGATGAGGTTGGAGCCATTGGAAGAGGGCATCTTGGGCGCTTCTATTCACGGAGGAGCTATGGGAGCTTGGGACCCTATTATTTAGTGGTGATCATACTTGCTTGGAGGAGGGTGCACACCTAGCAGGGAAGAGCTACACTTTGAGGATTGCAGATTTGTTTGTCTCAGTGGAGAGGTAGCACACAAGAGCACATTTGTGTGCAAGGGATTCTTCTTCAGAGCAACCAGGGTCAAGGGCGAATTGTTTCAGTGGATAGAGCAACAAAGGGAGAGGGTGCACTAAGCTTGGGCGCATATCTCCTTGGATCCTTTGGCAAGGCTCGAGAGGAGCTTGCTTTGTATACAAGTTCCATCATATTGTATTTCTTGTTGTATCTCATGCTTTCGACACCACTTATATATACTTCCATTCCAAGATGGTTTTCCCCGAGGGGGGTTATCCAGGGTCATGTTGACCAAAAATACCTGTGTTCATTTCATGCATGCTTAGAGTGTAGATCAGCCTATTTGTGTTGTAAAGAGTAGAGGAGTGATACTTGTTTTGAGTTATATTGCATGTGCTAACATTGGGTTACGAAAACGCTTGCAAGGGCACCTCAAAGAACACTTAACCACAAAAACTATGGGTAGAAAGTTACTAAACTGTTTGTTGTCCTAAAAAAACAGCAAAGGACAGTTTTGGAGATTGAAACTTAGAGCCAATCTCAAGGTCAAAGACAGACCTTAGTTGGCAGCCTCATAGTACCTCAGTTTTCTTCACCGTCGGCCTTGATTACAAAGCCTAACCCCAAGGGGATCAAGAAAGTCAAACCCGTCACCTCCCCAACTAATCACTGGGGAGAGATCTTACGTCTGGCTCAAGATCGCTTAAGTTAACCCTTAGAGCTGAACAATGCACTTTCTATATATAGAACGATCACACATTAAGGGACTAGACATACACACTATACTGCAGTATACACCTAAGAAGATGCATATAACGAAACTCTATAAAGAAAACCATCTAAATAAAGAATGTAAAACATTTATATAGAAAATCAACCTTGCAATCAAACTCCAAAGCATTATATAATAATGCAATTTATCAATTATTTCATTTGATTATTTTAAAATATTTAAAAATTGCCCAGTGAAAAATGTCTCCTGTAATAAAGATATCTAACAATATATTCTGTTTTAAAAAAATCTTCTAAAATCATTAATTGAATAGGAAACAACTGCATGAGATAGTATTTCTGTTGAAAAGACAATAAAATATTAATATACCATGAATATTGTGATGAAAAGTATTTTGTGATATTATTGTGCAACATCTATATCATTAACTTATTACCGCTAAATTTCCTCTGAATGTGTACTATGTTCAAAGAATGTCTCATAAACAGGCACTCTCCTTGTGTTAGGTGATTGCCTGAAGTCCGAAATAAAACTTTTAGACATATTGAGGAAGTCATTCATGTGAGTATTCTTCCACTCCTGAAAGATCACAGCACAGATTAGAAATTGAAACCGCTATAGTACATATAAAGAACATGATATAAAGGTTTGAGGCATAACAGCCTTGTACATTTCAGATAAGTAGTTAAACAAGCAGCCTCATAATCACCTGGATTTGAAACATTTGTTCTTGTTAACTCACTGCATTTAATGAATGTGAGGGAAATAGGCAGTCTTCATTTACTCCTGTGATGCTTTGCAGCGCTTCTACCATCTACATATATTTATTATTTTTTGATTTCCTATTACTCAACTTACCAAAGGTGTATACTTTTTGATGTCTCTGGTCACAAGAAGCCTCGTGAACAAATCTCCAATACTAGATCAGTAAGGTAGCAGACTTCAGAGTACCCAAAATGGACGACAAGAATCTTATCATCGATTACTCTGCCTTGGAGATCAGGAAATTTGATATAGGACAACACAATAGGTTTGGGGCTTTAGTGCGCTTCGGATCCTTGCCCAATTTTTCCTCCGAGCTTCCTAATGTTTATTTGGATCTCCTTTTGGCACTCCCTACATACTCTTTTATTTTATGTAGTTCTGCAGTAGATGCTTTACTCACCTTAACTCACCTTTGTACTTTTTGCAGTCCCATTGGCCAACTTTGGTGACTGGTGGACATTAATATTTAAATTAATGAAATGAAATTTATATGTTTCAAGGATGCATGGTTTCTTAATTATTTTCCACAATCTTTTTCTAGAAATAAATCATATTCTTTCCACAGAACAAGATGGCAATTCTTGCTTGTCAATTATGTGTTTCCAATGTCAATTCACATGTCTTATTGAATTTTTTTTTGTCATTTCTCTTTTTGATCTTTGCCGTTTGTCAAATATATAATCTTTTAATGATTATTTAACCTAAACCTTGTCAATGAGAGAATTGATCATTTTTTCCTAGATGATTGGCGAGATGTCTCCATCCCCTCCAAGATCAAGCTATTTTCTAAGTTTCGCTGAATAAATTTGTCACCATCATTCCACAGTTTACTTAATTCTAAGTTTGTTTTAGTTGAGCACTTTCTTTTATGGAAATAAATATTACATGCAGAATATATGTCAATTGTGTCAGAGATATGAAGGCGGGCATCCCAAGAGATTAAGTTGTTAATGTTTAAGCCATTATTATAGATGTTTGCATTTCATTAGATAACAATAGCATAATCCAAGATCACTGAGAAATACACAATCACAAGAGACACAGCATTTATCCTGGGAAACCCTCTAGGGGAAGAAAACACAGCAAAACTTCCTTAATATAGATAGCCAATACAATGCCAAGAGATCTCTTAAGCTAATACAGAAAGTCCTCTCCCAGATATGCGCCACTCTCTCTCTCCTTCTTCTCCGGTAGCAGATTTAAACTTGTCTCTCAAAATGAGCAAGTGAGTTGTGTCTAAGTGAGGCGCTAGCCTCCTTGATTTATACAAGTCTGGCACGTGTGAAGTGCCTCTTCACTGGCAAGGCCGACTTCTCAAACTGGGTGGGTAAACCCACCTTTATTATATTTCTGGGTCTCTTTAATATTTGTTGGGGCCGACTTCTTATTCTGCCTATTACAATTGTCGTTTGACCAATCCGCAAAAGGGGATTTGGTCCTATTACAATAACCGACATGATCAATCCACAATGGGGATTGATCATATGAATAATATATCAATAATAATGAGAATACTCTTTGCAGTTACATTATTTCAACACTCCCCCTTAACAAAAACGGTATTCTTCAGCAGCATCATGCGAGAGAGAGAGGACAGCATCATCAACAACATCAAGTGGGTGAGAGGACAGCATCATCAATATCATCTTGGAACACTGACTGGCATATCTATAAATCATTGGAAGTTTTCTTCATCGGCAGCATCGTCATTCATAAAGGAATGCCATCATCATCTGCATCAATATGTATTAGTATAAAAACTGATACATCATCATCATCACAGCACAAGGTTGGCTCATCATAATACAAGACTGGCTTTACGTCACAGCTGTCAAGCTGGAAGCTCAGTACTTGTCTCATCTCATCGTCTTGCTTTATGTCACAGCACTCAAGCTGGAAGCAATATATTCGTCCTGCTTTA
Organism: Picea glauca; assembly: GCA_000966675.3. Taxonomy (NCBI): domain Eukaryota; kingdom Viridiplantae; phylum Streptophyta; class Pinopsida; order Pinales; family Pinaceae; genus Picea; species Picea glauca. Next base: position 84,086 of record JZKD02S1823802.1, read on the forward strand.
CGTCACAACCATCCGGTCAGAAGCAGGATACTAGACTGGCTTTACGTCATAGCTATCCAGCCGAAAGCTCAGTGCTAGTCTCATCATATCATCTTGCTTTACGTCTGACAACTAGGTCAGAAGCAAGGAACATTTCTTCTTGCTTTATGTCTGACAACTAGGTCAGAAGCAAGAAACATCTCTTCTTGCTTTACGTCTGACAACTAGGTCAGAAGCAAGGAACATCTCTTCTTGCTTTACGTCTGACAACTAGGTCAGAAGAAAGGAACACATATCATCTTGCTTTACGTCTGACAACTTGGTCAGAAGCAAGGAACACATCTCATCTTGCTTTACATCTGACAACTGGGTCAGAAGCAAGGAACACATCTCATCTTGCTTTATGTCTCAACCACAAGGTCGGAAGCAGGGAATATCTCATCACAGCAACTACTCCCCCTTTCAAGGAAGGTCCTTTCGGACTATGCCAAGCTTATCTCGAAAGTACTCAAACTTCACACGAGATAGGGGCTTGGTCAACACGTCAGCAACCTGTTCATCCATGCTAATGTACTGGATCTTTAAGGCTCCTCTTTGTACCATGTCACGGATGTAATGATAACGGATCTCTATGTGCTTCAACCTGTCGTGGAATACATGATTCTCTGTCATCTTTATGCAGCTCTGGTTGTCACATAGAATCAAGGTTGCTCTCATTTCTAAGTCAAATAGGTCGGTCAGCAACTTTCGAAGCCATATAGCTTCGCAGCTGGCAGAACATGCAGCAATGTATTCTGCTTCCGCTGTGTTGAGAGCAATACTAGATTGTTTCCTACTCTGCCACGAGATCATAGCTGATCCCAAACTGAAACAGCATCCTGAAGTGCTTTTCCTGTCAGAAACACTTTCTGCCCAATCTGCATCAGTGTATCCACTCAATGTGAAATCATGATCTCCATCATAGCTAAGACCATAATCTATTGTACCTTTAAGGTACCTCATCACATGTTTTGCAGCCACTAGGTGAACAGGTCTAGGTTCTACCAGAAACCGACTCAAGGTGTTCACAGCAAAACAAATGTCTAGTCTGGTGTTCGTCAGGTACATCAGTGATCCAATAATCTATATGTACACTGTGGCATCAATCAATTCTGACGAAGTGTTGACCAACAGCTTCAGCTTCGCTTCCATGGGTGTATTCATGGGCTTGCATTCCAACATGTCGAATCTCTTCAAGATTTCGACCGTGTACTTCCCTTGGTTAAGGAAGATCCTCTCAGGACTCTGCCATACCTCAAGACCTAAGAAATAATGCATTAGGCCAAGGTCTTTCATTTCAAATTCTGAGGCAAGTCTCTTTTTAGATTCAGTGATGAGCTTTTCTTCTCCAGTTAAGAATAAGTCATCCACATATAGCAGTAAGATTACTGGCTCATTATTCATGATTTTGAAGTAGAGATTTGAGTCTACTTTACTCTTGGTAAAGCCTAAGCTCGTCAAGAAACTGTCTATCTTTGCAAAGGGAGAGCTGTTAACTTTTGCTTTCCTATGAAAAGTTGACATGGCTCACATTTTCTAACAATTTGATGCACATCTGAAAATACTGTGGGCCAATAATATCCTGCTCTAAGGATTTTGTGTGTAGTAGTTTTAGTAGCAAAATGTCCTCCACAAAACCCCCAATGGAATTCATCCATTGGTTTCTTTGACTCAACATCATCCACACATCTAAGGATATCTCCATTAGGATTCTTCCATCCTAATCCATCTCTAGTAAAGACATACTTAAAAGATTTTAACCTTAAAGCCCTTTTCTCGTGACCCACTAGATGACTTGGACAAGTTAGATTCTTAGGATAAAAGATAATATATGCATACCATTCTACTTGTTCAAGTTTTAATAAATTAGGGGGGAACTCTTGATTATCATTCTTTCAAATCATACCCAATGCCTTCTCATTACCTTTTGTCAACATTTTTGCTAAACCTTGACCCTTAATCAATTTTGTGGGTTTGATTTCCAAATCATAATCTTGGATCTTAGCAATCCATCTACCCCTTGAGCCTAATCCTTCTACCTGAGATAAAACATCTTTAACTGCAGAATTAGGAACATAACCAATCACCTTGGAATATCCAATGAAGACTCTGAATGTTTGAGTGATTTCACCAAGGCATATGCTTGTTTCTCAAACATGGGATACTTTAATCCTGAATTCTGCAAGGCCCTACTCATATATGCAATGGGTTGATCATGGCCTTGATCATTTTTCTAAAGCAAGACACCAGAAATAGTATCTTTAGAAGCAAATGAGAAAATCTAAAAGTCCTTAGTATAATCTGGGCTAATAAGGACGGGAGCTTCAGATATGGCAGTTTTAATATTTTCAAAAGCTCTCTTACTTTCATCATTCCATTCAAACTTAACATCCTTCTTAAGAAACTTATATATAGGTTTCATGATCTCAACATAGTTAGGAATGAACCTATGAACAAAATTGGTTTGGCCTAAGAAGGATTGGAGAGCTTTCTTTGAAGCAGGCAAGAGTACCTTTCCAATTGCTTCAACTCTCTCTGGGTCTAGCTTGACCCCATCTTTTGAAATTATGTGGCCCAAGAGTTTCCCTTCTGTCACCCCAAACACTGACTTAGCAGGATTTAGAGAAATTCCAAACTCTCTACATCTTTCCAAAAGTTGTTTAAGGTGATCAATGTGAGTTTTTCCATCCTTAGAAAAAACTGTCAAATCATCCTAATATATCTCAATCAATTTTCCAATTAATCCCCTAAAGGCATAATCCATAGCTCTTTGAAAAGTAGCTCCAGCATTTGATAAACCAAATGGCATTCTTAAATATTCAAAGGTTCCCCATGGAGTAGTAAAAGTAGTCTTATGCCTATCTTCCGCTTTAAGTCTTATCTGATTATAACCTGAAAAACCATCAAGCATGGAAATCATTCCTAATCATGTTACCCTTTGTAGCAAAATTTCCATCTTGGGAAGGGGGTAGTGGTCTTTTGTGCATGCAATATTCAAGATTCTAAAATCAATACATAGCCAAATATTTTCATTCTTCTTCCTAGCAACAATTAAATTTGAACACCATGAAGAATGTCTAGTTTGGGCTATGATTCCTACTTCTAGCATTTTTTGCAACTCCTGTTGGACCAAAGGAGCTAACTTGGGGTTCATTTGCCTCAATTTCTGTCTGAAGGGCTTAGTTTCTTCCTTCAAAGGAATCACATGTTGAATTACATCCTCCCTATAGACCTTAAGCTCATCATAACTGAAATCCAAAACATCCCTATATTCCTTTAATAATTTAACAATTTCTTTCCTTTCTTCTATAGGGGTAGTTTTGCCTACTTTTATCATCCTAGGCTTTTTATCACTTCCAATGTTGACTTCCAAGTGATCACACAGTTTTTCTTTTGACTCTTCTTTTCGCTTGTGACCATCTTGTCTATCAAAGTTTTTCTCTTGGATCACAACCCGCCTAGGAACTGGATTTAACCTATCATCATCTCCAGTATAATTACATCCCTCCTCTTTTTCATTGACACCAAAATCAGAAAACTCATGCATATGAGTCAAGAACTTAATAACCTGTTTATCATCATTAAAAACCTGCCAATGATCCATGTTATCTGGAACTAAGGGTCTAAAAATTACTTCCACCGAAATGTTTTCCTCAATCAAATCATCTGAAAGTTGAAGTGTGGAAGCAGCGACTACAAGTTCATCAGCCTTAGAATTTTGTTCCCTGGGAATAGAAATAAGGTTTAAAGCATCAAGATCACCAATGGAGTCCCAAATTTCATTCCTATACCTTTTCAATCTTTCTGACTTGCAAGCAAAATTATTCTTAAGTTGTTGTATGACCAAATCTAAGTCCCCCTTGATATTCAAACATTTGACACCCATATCTTTGCAAACCTCCAAACTAAGCAGCAAGGCCTCATACTCAGCCACATTGTTAGTTGCATCAAACTCCAATCTATAAGCAAACTTAAATATTTTACCATTTGGAGCTTGAAGAACTATTCCAACACCTTTTCCTAGTCTAGAAAAAGCACCGTCAAAATTCATATACCAAATTTTATCAACTCTATCATCTTGAACTTTTTCTTCTAAAGGCACAATAGAGTTAGAAAAAATAGCATAATTACCAAGATCATCCCCATTATACTTTAACTCATTCTTAGGATTCCTTGGGTCTTCAATATGATACCTCCTAAATACCTCCCTATTCAACTTGAAAGTATTTCCATCAGGGGTAGGGATGGTAGCATAAGATAAATCCATGTGTAAATTTCCACCCAAATCTGCAGCTGCCTTTCTATTTAGCAACATTCCCCAAGCATCCGGAACATCAATCACTACAATATCCATTTCAAACATGATATCTGGAAAAACTGCTAAGTGTACTTGTAAACCTTTAATCAATCCATGCACTTCAATCGTTTTACTATCCATGGCACAAATGTTATGGTAAGGTCTAGATATCCTTAAGTTTAATTGCTCCATTACCTTCTTAGTCATAACATTAGAACTTGCCCCTGAATCTAGCATGCAATTGTGTAATACTTTGTCATTCACAAGCAAAGAAAGGTAGAAATGTTGATTCTTCTCATTCCCCCTATTCCAATTCTGTAAAATAATGGGTGCGTCTTGGTAAGCCATTGCTGGTTGCCTATCAACAAAACTTTGAGGAGGATCTTTTATGGCTTTAAGCAATTTCTCCCTTTGAGAAGGGATCTTCATAAGTTCTGACACTGGAACTAACATCTTAGCATTTTACTTATCCAACCACCTAAGTCAATATTCAAATCTGAGTTAATATGCACATTTGACTTAGGAGGGATTGAAGATACCTTGGGAATACTAGATTGACCTTTTTCTTGACCTTTATTTCCGTTCCTTTGGTATGTAATGCCCCTATACTTAGCCATTTCTGCAACTTGTTGGGGTGTGGGCTTAGGCCCAAATTTCTCTGTTGCCTTATCAACAACATTATTCATGTAGCTTGCACTATTCTCATGTTCATCAAACTCCATCCAATCACACATGCCAACATTGTATTTCCTAACACACATGTTAATTTGTTCATTTCCATGATTTCCATAATCATCATCATAACAACCCTCAAGGAAAACTGGACAAGTTACTTCCTCATGAAACTCACCACAAGGCCTACAATAAGGTATGGAGTGATGCTCTACCAAGTTGGTGGACTCAAAAGGATTAGGTGGCCTTTGATCATGTGGAGGATGCCTCTTTAGCCACTTATCATTTGGCTTAGGATGTTGTCTATTGTTTTGAGACCTCTCCATAGTAATCAATCTATTTTGCAAGGCATTGATTTGATTGGCATGGTTTATTTCCATTTGCTTAATTAGTTGGGTCAACTCCTTAATTCCATCACTTGATGACTCTTGACCCTCAACCTTCTTCTTCTTTTCATCATTAACCTTTGAAGAACAACCTCTTGTGAAACTAGGAATATTAGACTTCCTAGCATCTTGCATATTTTTATCAATTTTGATAGCTAAAGTTTGTGCTGCTTTCAAAGTTTGAGGATCCTTATTCCTTAAGGCATACCTCATTTCCCCTTCAAATGCCTCCATATAATATATCAAGACTATAGTATCTGAAGGTAGAATGTCAGCATGAAGACTCTTCACCAAACTATTAAACTTAGTGTTGAATTCTTCGACAATTTCGTTTTCTTTTTTATGACTAGAAGTGAGAGCAGCTAACTGAAACCTATGTTCCTTTTGATCAACCCATCTCTTCCTAAATTCTTCCAATATTGAATCAAGGGTGCTAAACTTTGATGGACCAAAATCACAAAACCATTCAGCAGCATCTCCTTCTAGTGAATATACAAACAAGGTCATTTTCACATCTTCTTCATCATGACCCCGACAATATCTCTCAACACACATCTTGAAATTCAAGATCTGAGACTTGGCACTAATGGCATTGTTTCCCTTAAAGGTAGGTAACTTATCAATAGCCTTTCCAGTAACTTGGTGAGGGGCACCTTAGATTGCTGCAAAATTCAAAGGCCTCAAAAACACACTCATGGTTGTGTTAGGAGTATTAGCAGGATTATTAACAGTCTGTTGATTATTAATTTGGAACAAGTATTGGATATCAGTGAGTGCTTCTTCTCCAAGACTTTCAAGTAGCCTTCTAGGGGCAAGGCGATTTAGCCTCCTCCTATAAACCTTTTCAGGTTCAGGAAAAGAATAAATCACTCCTTGCGAAGTGCTCCTAATAGTATACCTGACAGATTTGTTCAATGGAGTCGCCACTTGGAAAGGAATCACACAAAATCAACCCATGAAAGTTCAAAGAATTTTAGGGACTAAAGTTTTTTATTGCTTAGTTCTTAAAAAATAAGTTAAGTCGTTTTGACCAAGGATAAATGACTTATCCCCGGCAACAACGCCAAAGATGTTGTCGTCCTTATACACACTTGCAAACATGAGCTAAGTCCTGCTCACTTAGTGTATAATTGGAGGCACAATGCCTAGGTTCAAATCCCACGTTGTCACTTTGACTTGAACCTCTTTTGTCTAGGCTTTACTCCTAGGGAAGCCAAAGGGGGGTAGACCCTAGTTTCTAGATGAGATTAACGTTTAAGTTCTAGGAGTTGGTTTTAATTAGTAAACAAAAGGCTGGGGGGAAAATCTAACCTATGATGCAAAGGCAGCAATGCAGGTGCAACAATTAGAATGTCAAGCAAACCTCTTCCTAGGACAACTAAGACTAGTGCCTAAGATTGGGCAAGGGGTCAACTAAGTTTAGCGGTGTCGATTACACAAAGTTAAAAGATTACAAAGATTACAACAAGATTAGATACAACTAGATACAAAGATACAATAAAGAATGTATAAGGAATTACAACAAGGTAATGCTAAACAAAGATACAAAAGATACAAGATATAGAAATACAATGATACTAGGCACCAACTAACAATTACTTGTATGTGCAGGAATTAAAGATATTCAAGAAGATGCATCCATCAACACACAAGGCCTACCATGCTCACAATAGAGTGTCTCCTTAAAAGGGGATGCACTATTGTTATTGGACTACTCTCAATGGCACACAAAAATCACTCAAGACCCAACAAGACAGTGCCTCCAAGAGGATGCGCAACTTCTTGAGGGATCACACCACAAGTATGAACAACAATTTAAATGAGAAATGCTTGAAAATGAAAGTGTCCCAAAACACAGATATAACCACTTAGATAATTAATCCACAACTCATGAAGATAACTTGCATGTAAAGTAAACGTAAAATGAATGTACTTGCAAGTTTAAATGTAGATTGCCCAAAGTATATTAAATTGATTGCCCACAAGTTGTAGATTAAGGATTGATTAAAGATCTATTAAATGAGACTTCAATCCTAGCTAAGTGACAACCCAATACTCCCCCCGCTTTTACCAAATAATTGTTGGGTGCTCAAGAAGTATGGCAACGAGGCCTACCCTAGCTCCAAAGGTCAGTGCAAGAAAAAGAGTACTCCCGAAAAAGGACGCTCCGCGCCACGACACCGTCCCCGGCCTATCACCTTTTTGTTGCTTTCTCTAGTCCCCGTTTTAAATGGCTAAGATGGGTCGGTAAATGTGTCCTATTAAGTCTAGTTGGTTTTTAAACCTATGGACTGAGCATTCTGAGGTGTTTGAGTGTATTGCAGTGAGTTATACTTGCCCAAAAAGTGCCAAAAGGGCCCAAAACCGAAATGTTACAACAGTGGAAAGTGCAGTTCTTAGATCATAAGATTATTGCATGTAAAGCATATAACGAACTTGAAATAACTTGTTGAAAAGAAAGGATTACTCTACACCATTTAAGATACCCATGTTTGCTTGCAAATGTGAAAGATAAATGCTTGAGGAACGAGAGCTTGCAAATAAATAAATGACGAAAGCAAAAGATTTTATCCTATGCCTCCACGGGCTTAAACTAGCATTTAGTTATGTGTGAGATCTAATACTAGATAATTTTAACCATAAGCATGCATGTTAGACATCCATAACTAAGCTAGCTATACTATGGGGGTTAGAAAAATAAAATAATTGCAGAAAAGAAAATGAAAACAGAAACTGAAAACAAGAAGGCAAGCCACTTGGGGACCCCCTTTGGGCTTGCTTACATTGCTTAGAAAGATGAAGAGAAGAAGGGGTTTTGTTACCACTTTGAAAGGGAGTCTTTGGAAGTGAGTTGTGACCTAAGTCACCTGACACGGGGACACAGGACACGGAGGACACGGAAATACGAGTATCCGACACGGGCACGACGACCCTCGGAAATAGGACACGGAGGACACATTATATATATATATATATAATTTATATATCAAAATTTAAATTATGAATTACACATGCAAAAATGAAATAATTAAACTGTAAACAGTTACATGATGATGATACAAATTCGATCATAC
>JZKD02S1823813.1:0-19608 GCA_000966675.3 Picea glauca
TTACCCCAAGAATTTTATGAAGACCCAACTATTACCTAAGTGGGTTTTTGTTTAATTTGTTATTTTTATTCCAGGGTCCTTTTTCTTAAGGTTAGACTAAAATTTTACCCTAAAATTTTTTTGACTTAGGACTTAGATTATGAACTGGGTGACATTTGGTTAGGGAATTTGTTTAAGGATTTCTTACGGCGTTAATGTCTTAGGGCCATTTAGGTTTGTTTCCTTCATCAACATCAATGCGACATGCCCTTCAGGATGCACCACATGCTCCAAGGGTTCCACTCGCCTCATTCATTTCCTTTGCCCGACGTGCCCTTCAGGATGCACCACGTGCTCCAAGGGTGCCACTCACCTCTTGTGGTTCTTTTGCATGACGTGCCCTTCAGGATGCACCACGTTCTCCAAGGATGCCACTCGCCAACTTGACTAATTGGTAGACATCTATAACCCCTGGAGTCAACACTCCTCCAGGTGAACTTGTGGGAGACTAAGGGCTCTAAGGAATAAGGCCCCCGCCTTATTGCGTGCCCCTTAAAATCATTGTGAGTGACTATCACAGTCTTCCCTCACATCATCGTGGATCCTCTCGAACTAGGTAATCGTCAACCTACAGTTCAAGCCACGGCGGGAGTGGTAGTAGGCGGTGGCAGGGCTGTTGCCCACCCCTCTCCCTCAACCTCTCTGGAAATCGTGTGTGGCCCCTTTACTCCATATGTGAGTCTGGTTAGCAAGCTATCGTCATCTTGCATCATCATCAATCATGTCAGAACATGTTACATCATATTGTCAAATCAATGAAATATCAAAGTAAATAAATCAACCCAAATAGCACACTCCCTGACTCAATCCGGAGTCCAAGGGGGTTCCACCAATGCCTCTGCATCCTCAAGGTCCAAAACCCTGCACACTCAATAAAACTAAGTCAAAAGCACCTGTCAATGTCAAAGTAGTAAAACATCATGTCATCTATCATAATGCATCATAATCAAGGATGAATGTTTTAACATCATAAAAGTCCAGATCACTTGCGAGCAAGTTCCCTCAAAAATAAGTTCTCTCAGTGCGCCAGAGCGGGATGTTACAAAAAATGTGATCAATGGAACTAGATGCTACACATTCTTCTTCAAAAAATTTCCTCATATTTTCAACCTCTCCTACTACTTCCTGTGGATGTAAATGACTCGGACTTCTACAACCCGTGTATGTATGTAACCTGGCCTTTTGCAACCAGGATATAATGTCAGAAAACTAGGGTTACTAGTTTTCTACAACTCTGAAACTTTTGTTCCTTCAGACCTTTGCTACCTCAGACTTGATACATCATATTCAACCTCTAATTCACTATTATATTTTCCAAAATATAAACCATAGCATTCACAAGATAGACATTCAATGTCAATGTATATATGTTAGTGAGAGACTCTTTGAGGTTTATTTATACTAATGCTAGGTAACCTCTTTCCTTATTTTAGGGGTTTCTTTTTACAACCACTTTACCTTTCCATTAAATACTTGTAGCCAACTAGGGGATTCTTGACCACTTCTTTAGGGCTTCCAACTTCATAAGGCCATATCTCCTTGACCTTTAGGAATCAGGTGGCATACCACATATCACCGGAAATGACATGAGAAGGACTATCCATCTATGAGTGTCTTACCTGCAATTTCACTTTCCTTCATGTCCATATTCCTCAACCAAATCTGGGTCCCATAAACACACCTATTGGGATACATGTTCACCACATCAAATTCACCCAACTAACTCATGATTGATCTCAATCATCAATTTTCCAACAATCTTATCCACATCTATGGATCTCCCCAAGGGTTGACATAAATATTTAAGGGTTGACATCAATCTCTAATGGTTGACATCAATGAAAACCAACTTTCCAAACCAACTATCCAACATCTCCTACTATCTTCATCTATATATTTCTATTAGTAATTGATCTTTTGAAGCCTTGTTGTTGTAGATTTTTTCAAGTCTTGAATACTAGGCTCTAGGAGCTTGTTTTATCCCCTAGTGTGATTTCTTCAATCTTCATACATGATCCTTATTTTCTTATAATAATAATACTTTTAACTTTTCCATGTATACTTCTTCCTCTAAATTTCCATTGAGAAAGGTAGATTTTACATCCATTTGATAGACTTTGAAGTTCTTGAAACACACAAATTCAAAAAACATTTTGACAGTTTCTTGTCTTGCAACTGAGGAAAACATTTCTTTGAAATCAATACCTTCAAATTGAGCATAGACTTTACAAACCAATATTTACTTATTGCTTATTACTTCTCCATATTCATTCAACTTGTTCCTAAAAATCCACTTGGCGCCAATCACATTTTTATATTTTGGCCTTGGAGCAAGTTCCCATGTCTCATTATTATCAAATTGATTGATCTCTTCTTCCATGGAATAAATCCAATTATTATCTTCACTAGCTTATGAAAAGTTCTTAGGATCTACTTTAGATAGAAAAGAGAATATTTCATGTTTTGGTGCAATTTCTAGTCTTCTTCTAGTTTGAACTCTTATATCTCTATCACCAAGAATTAAATTTGTTGAATAATTCTTTCAGACAAATATAGATGTTGTCTTAGTATCTTGACATTATGATTCTTATTCTTATTCTTATTCTTATCTTGGATCCTCTATTTTAACATGTTCTTTCACCTTCTAATTATCAACTTCATCCACTTTCACATTGGCACTCTCTACAATTTTTCCCAATTATTTATTGTAACATCAATAAGCCTTGCTTCTTGATGAATAACCAAGAAATATACCTTCATAATCTTTGGTGTCAAATTTTCCCCAATTCCTCATCATATATATTTATGTAGCACTTGCTTCTAAAAACTATGAAGTATTTAACAATTGTTGGTCTACGCTTCCATAATTAAGGTGTTTTGTTGTTGTTGACTCTAATTTTCCCTCTATTTAGAATCTAGATTGTGGTGTTGACTACTTCTCTCCAAATCTTGTCTGATAGATTAGATTCATTCAAAATTGTTCTATCCATCTCTTGTATGGTTCAATTATTCATTTCTACCACTCCATTTTGTTGTGGAGTTCTTGTAGATGAAAAATGTATCTTTATTCCATGAATCTCACAAAATTATTCAAATTAATTTGAGATAAACTCACCTCCTCTATTTGATCTCAAGCATTTGATTTTCAAACCAGTTTCATTTTCAAGAAAGTATTTGAATTCTTTGAACTTCTCAAATGATTCATATATTTCTGCTATAAATGTAAACCATGTCATTATAAAGTAATAATCAATGATAAACATGAAGTAATTTTAACCTTTTATACTTTATGTTCTTGTACGCCCACAAAGATCTGTATGAACAAGTTCCAATGGATTTGTTGATGAGTACAACTTTGATTTGAAGCTTTCTCTTTTTTGTTTCCCATGATTACATTGTTTGCAAAGAGTGTTTGAAGGTTTAACAATATTTTCATATCTCTCTCTTCTTATTTGGTGTTGACTTTTACTAGATTATCAAAGTTCATATGGCCCATTCGTCTATTCCATAACCATCTATAATTTATTTTTTCCACTGATCTCATTGAGGATATATACATTATTTGAGGTTCTATATGCATTTTCCACTAATATTCCATATCCTTTCTTCCTTATCTCACATCCTTGAGTATCAAATTTGAGAGTGTTTCTTCTATCACGCATTTTACTAAGAATGAAAATATTATGTTCCAAACCTTGAACAAACAAGCCATTCTTTGTTTTAGTCTTTTCGTTATGAAGACTAAGAGTACCTTTTCCAATTATCCTTATGGTAGAATTCTATGGTAGCATTCTATCCAAATGTTACAATTCATTCGTTTACATCCTTCAAAGTGTAAAGTTTGTTCTTATCCCCTGACGTGTGGCTTGAGAATTCATTGCCAACATACCATTTGTTTCCTTTGTTTTGAGATTTAAGGGTATTCTGCACAAGCATAGATTCCTCCTTCTTTTTCTTTCCTTTCTCATGTTCCCTTTTCCAAACTCCTGTGGGTTCTTTATTTAGTTTGGAAAGGGCATATTCTTCCTTGTTTTGTCTATAAGTTTCCACTAGGACACTTCTACAAAAGCATGCTATGTTCCCATAGTTCTTGCAATTATAACATATAACATTGTAATCAAATAATGGAGAAAATGAATTATAGTTTATATTTAAGAACCCATAAGTACTTCTATTTTTTTCCTTACACAATCATTTATTTCATATGCTCTATAATCTCTTGTTTTATGACCAAAATGATAGCAAGAAAAACAATAACTAAGGAAAGAGTTTTGGTAGCGAGTTGTGCAATGTCGTCTTGGTGGGAAAGATCTTTTGAATCTGTCCTTATTTTATTTGGGAGGAATGTCAATTACGTGGAATATCATTTTCTCTCTTCCTATTGTCTTTGACATTTATGAATATTTTGATTACATCAACATAGATTTTATATTTTCCTTCATTTACTTTCTTCGATGTCTTTGTATATTTTAAATCTTCTTTGGTGGTCATTTGACTCTTATCATAGCCAATACCATTTTTAATGAGAAGTGACATTTGGCATTTGATGATATTATCTAATATTTTAGTGTTCTTTTCAAAATTCAAGCTTCTGTTCAACTGAGCAGTTGAATTCTCCAATTCCTTTATGAAGGAAACAACTTCAACTTTCATATTCTCACAATTTTCTTCCTTTTCCTTCGACTAGACTCTCACCACTTCTTCCATCCTTTTTGCATATTCTAGTTGAATCTTTAGGATAATAATATTATTATATATTTCTTCAAGGTTTTGTGAAATATTTTATTTTGTATCACTATCCTCCTCTTCATATTTTTGTATATTCTCCTTTTGTTTCAAATTATTTTTCTTAATCTTCTTTATTTTTCTTAAGGAAAAAATGAGTTATTTTCAAGATCTACTTACACATATATTTCGTCCATTTGTTACTCTTTTGAATCCATCATGTCTTTCCATTTGTATTCATTTTTCGAAGTATCATTCTTCATTTCAATTTCCATGTGTTCTCCCTAGATTTACCTTCCAATGGTTATATTTTTTTCGAAAGAACATGTTCTGATACCAATTATTGAGCACACACTTATACCAAGAGGGGGGTGTGAATCAATATAAGACAATTTTTAATTATTCAAACATTCAAAACCATAAGAAAACAATCACATATGACATCTATTAATTGCAGAAAATGGAACACAAGATTTACGTGGAAACTCTTTTGGGAGAAAACCACAAAAATTCTCTTTATAATTATTTGTAGGAACCAACCTACTATTAAAAATATATGTAGAAACCAACCTATTGGAGACACCATTCCCCACTGGTACAAACCCTGGTAGGCACCAACCTACTCTTAAATATCTTCATAGATACTGATCTACTGGAGATACCAATCCTCACCACTAAGCACCAACTTAGCAAGAGACACAAATATCTTTGTTTGAGTGGCACCAACCTATTCTTACATATCTTCATGTAAACCAATATACAAGAGACAACAATACCCACCCCTAAGCACCAACTTAGAAAGAGACACCAATCCCTTTGTATGAACAACAACAACCTTCATCGGTCCTTCTTACTACTTCTTCCTTCACCAATTTTTTTCACTTCTTTTTCCTTCACAAGGTATACTCATTGTTTCTTCCTTCACTGACTCTTATCACTAGTTCTTCCTTTACCAGGTCTGACCAAAATTTGAATTTCCAAATGGAAACTTTCTCAAAGCTTGTTGTTTTAGGCATCTTCCCAATAATGAACTTGTACAACATGCCATATATCCAATTTTTCAAATATAATTCTAAAATTTTTACCTAAGGTACTTCTATATGTCTCCTTRGATCCTTGAAAATTTCATAGTCTAAAAGTCCAAAAAAAGAGGTTATAGTGAAAATTCTAATTGACCTATTTGAMTAAGACCATTTAGAAACCCTAAATTCCACAAATCAYATCTCATAAAATATAGAAAACCAACATCTAAAATTTATACCCGAGGTACTTATATATGTCTCCTCAGTTCTCTAAAAATTTCAGTCTAAAAAGTTCTAGAAAAKATGTTATAGTGAAAAATCGAAATTGACATGTTTGGAATTGATTTTAGGAGCATTCTGGAATGATAAATTCCATAGGGAATATATTTGAAAGTATAGYGAACAACATACAAAAYGTTTACTRCATSTACCCAAATATATCCCCTCCATCTTAGAAAAACTTCAYGGTCTAAAACTTCCTAGAAGATAAGTTATATCAAAAGCTCCAAGTTGACCTRTTTGAAACTAATTTTAGGAGCATTCAAGARCCCTAAAYTCCACAGGGAATATCTCTGAAAGAATAATGAACCAAMTTCTAAATTTTTTACCATATGTATTTATGGATCTCACCTCCATATCCTCAAAATTTCAATCTCTGAAACGTTCTAAAAAATAAGTTATTGTGAAAATTCCAAGTTGACCTAAAACTGATTTTGTGATTCTTCCCTTTTGGAATGATATTCAATCCTTGCTCATCCATGTATTCAAATGTTACTATATTTTTGACACATACACTTTCTCTTAATACTTGATCCTTTTATAGTTTTTCATAACCCTTCATAAAGGGACATGCCCATTAATTTAATAAATAAATCCCCTTTTTTATTTTATTTTTCCAAATACCATGGGAGAATACCAAAACTAATGGGTTTGAAACCACCATTTCACTTTTTATTTTTTCACATGCACACCCTCTTTTAATATAGTTTTAAACACACACACACACACACACACACACATATATATATATATAATTGAACATTGGAAATTATATATGTATTGTAATGTCGTAATATGGAATTAATGACAACATTAATCCTTTGACATCAATGACAATAATTCCATCAATAATTCTAGGTTTCCCAGGGCATATATGTCGAACAAATTTAATATAGATACAAACATCTTTAATTTCTTGAAACAAGTAATCTTTTATATAGATATTTTGTATTTCTCCCATGAAATCAAACTTAGGTTGAGTAAGTGGTTTGTACAAACTCAACCTATCTAGATAGGGAGGAGTTTGGGTAATACTGGATGACTATGGCCAGTGTACAATTCCTAGGGAAGTGGTATGTATTATTGTTTTTTTAATCATAATGATCAACAATATTCTTTAGCTATTTAGGAACTTCCCCATCATCCTACTCAAGACTAATGGGGGAAGTACTATTATTAATCACTTTCCTTGATTTCAAATTGATATCTTGACAATGAGCAAGGGAAATGAAATATGTTGGGTAATTAGGTAACTCAATGTTGTAAGAGGGATGAGCTACTTGATTGTTTTGGTTAGGAACAAGTTGTATATGTATTTTATGAGGTTCATAGGATTACAATTGTAATTTTTATCATAGATGTTTTTTTGGTGGGTATTGTAGGGTTGGCTATTGTGGAATGTTTTCATAGAGCTTCCCTTGCCATCCTTGTTTCCATGGTTGGTTTTCACCTTACTGAGGAGGCAATCATTGTCAGGTCATGGGTGGATACTATTATTGGGGATGATATTGACAGTTAGAAAAACATTAAGCATAATATTGAGCTGATTCTTACACCATACCCGGTGTTCAAGGATTCCATGGTCATTTCTTTTTTAAAAAGAATATATTTGATTTATCCTTTCTTTAGCTCCTTGGTATATCTATTTTAGTTCTAGCAATGAAGGATAGCTATCGGTGGTATGGTTTTGTTCATAAATGGCACAAGTTTTCATTTAATTTAGTGGAAAATCCCTTAGGGGTTATTCTTCAAGCATTTGGAACAAAATATGACTAATGAAAATTATACTTCATTATGCCTCTTCTTGGCTTCCATTGTGTCCAATTATGAATTAAGAGAGATCAGAATTCAATCTTGAAATTTTCCAATACATTTCCAATTTCATCTCGAGTAACTCCTCCTCTGGATGATTTGGTGATTATAGAAACAACATTTCTTGGTACTTTACCATGTTTTGCATTGACTCGTGAGTAACGCTTATGTAAATAAAAATCATCCTCATAATATAACTGATAAATATCCCCTTCCCCCATTAAATTCATCAAATCAATATATTAACCTTGAATCCTTCTTAAAAGAGTATTTTGAAGAGTATTTGGATCTGACTTGTTCTATTTTGATCTCTATAGATTATATCAAAATCTCTCAACAAAATCCTCTAGTATTTGATATTCTCTTTTTTTTCTTTT
Source organism: Picea glauca (assembly GCA_000966675.3). Classification (NCBI taxonomy): domain Eukaryota; kingdom Viridiplantae; phylum Streptophyta; class Pinopsida; order Pinales; family Pinaceae; genus Picea; species Picea glauca. Next base: position 8,255 of record JZKD02S1823813.1, read on the forward strand.
CCTTTTCTCATTTTTGAAATATCTTCTCGAAGTTCTTTAGCTTTGCAGTAATCTTGATACCTTTTCATAAAATTTCATTGCATTTTATCCCAGGTTCCAACAATATTTCTTCCAAGCCACATGAACCAAACAATATATGCTTCTTTGAGAGTCGTAGTAAATAAATTATTCTTCTGATAATTTGATAAATAATCATAACTCCAACAAATCATATAAAACTCAAAGAGGAAAGTGTCTAGATATGCACTAGCTAATCCATGAAAATTTGTTATAGAAGAAGGTTGAATGTCTTTCATTCGAACCATCCCCTCAAAATATTGAATAGAAAAATCAAAATTCATTGGGTGTAGCTAATTTGAATCTCCCCCTTCTACCTCAAGAAAGTTGATTTTCTAAAAAATGGACTTTCCTTGTGCTACAAATTCCTCAGAAGGAACAAATTTTGTAGTGAATTTTGGTTCCTCCACAAGATTCTTTTGGAATTCTAAGTATTATTGGTTGTTAATAAATTCTTTTGTTTCTATACTGTAAGTTATGGATATCACACAAATAATGGAACCATATTCAAAATTGGTTGGTACAATGTTGGATTCAATATCTCTAATAGTTTGATTCATCTTTCCTCTTTTTACTAATTTTTTTTGTAGTATGTTAGTAACTTGAGTGGCTCTTACTGTACCATGAAATATTCCTTTGGAGTCTCTAACTCTATTGATGCATTTTATATGCTCTCCTGCTAATACAAAATACTACATATGAAATCCAACAAAAGGGGATTTTGGAAATTCTCTAAGTTGATCCCCTCCCATCCATTTTTTCTTCTACATTAGTACAAAGATAATTTACTAATACTTTGTCATCTCTTGGGAAATGGCACAAAAAATGATAGTTGAACTAAAATCCTTGATATAATAGAAAGGAACCTAATTTATGCATAAACCTAATTCATCAAACTAGGGATCAATAAACTTGCAATATATTGTAGATTGTCTGTGTTATATGCAAATATTATCTTTATATCTGTAAAGAACATCCTTGTTAGGAGGACAACCTCTTGTAACAAGTGCAATTTTTTTTTTTTTTTTGGGTGTGTGTGTGTGTACAATGACAACAAGACATTATACTCTGCATCACCACATGACGACGAATCATGATGCATACAACTGTGATATCAACATAAAGATCTAATATGCACATCAACATCTGCTAGCAATGAACAATAATCAACCGACATAATAATAAGACTGAATACCCACTTGTCCTACCCTGCAATGGTTAGGACCTTTAAGACACATAAGCAATGCTCAAGCCTAGGTTCCCATCGATTTTAACCATTTAAGGTCTTAGCATTGGCGACTGTTATGAGGAACATGGAGGCATTCACATCTCGCCCGACATAAGCATACCAAGCCTTCTAAGCTATGACAATAACATAACCATCAAGATTGCAAACAACAAGGTTGTCTACATTAAGGAATATTATGATAGCGCGTCATTACTAACTCAATACTTCTATTACAGTGTTTCATGGGAGGTGTAATTTCAATCATTTCCAAGACAATGACAAATATTAGAGAATGTAAGGTATTTAACATAGTCTATCTCAACCTCCATTATGAGCCTGACTTCGTAGTCTAAAGTGCATAATGACCTCAATGTATAGACAAATTTAGTCTTAAAACAAGTTCAAATGCGCAATTTTTAAATTATAAAAAGTCCTCAAAACACTATCTGAATCAAATTGCCTTAAGTTATTATTAGTGTTATAGGTGTTTTAGTTTATGCTCGCAATCTAATAATCAGGTAGTTATGTATATAAAACAATACAACAAGAAATAGATTATTCACCGATTGACAAACCTTACACTAAAATCCTCGTCCCACCATTATATATAAGAATACTTGCAAAATATAATCCTAGTGTTAATTTGAAGAAATTCATGGTGATAGCTTAAGGGATACTGAGAGGCCAAGGAATATGTAATCTTGGCACAAGTTCAAAATATTAAGGTAATTAAACTATTTTTTATCAAAGTGATGCTATTGACCCATCAATAAAATCATATAGGAAATACATCATGCTAATATTTTAAAACAAAATAATTAAATAGATGTATAGATGATTACAATTTGAATATCCCAATAATAGGAAGTTCTTAACAATCCTCAACTTTAAATTTAAAGGAAAGGTATTCTGACTATTCCACAGAAAAGAATAAATACAAAGCCAAAAAAAATTTCCAGGAAGGTAATGCTTCCCTTTAATAACTAAAAGACCTCAATAGGATCAATCTTTTTCAAGGAACTTACTAGTCAATAAACAATTATTGTCATCTCGAATTTAATAAATAGAGTCATTTCTTTTTCCAGCTAGACGTACTCATTGCAACCTTCCTTTTATCACTAAATTAATAATAGTAAACAAAAATGTTCTACTTATCAACTATTCTTCTATATTTAGTGATAAAAGACAGTACTAGCTTAATGGTCTAGTAAAAATTGATGACAACAATGAAGTCAGTGAAAAAGTAAATGAAGGTAAATAGTAAATGGCAATGAAGACAGTAAATTGAGATTTAGCTGGGAATAACTGCCATTACCAGCGCAATGAAAACTCACCTATTACAACAGTAATTTCTAACCAACTAAACTAAAATGGTCTCATAAACTCTCAATAGCAATTAATTCATGACAAACATAAAGGTAATTAAATCAACCTAGAGCGAACTCCCAACATTTGGGTCATTGGTGGTCTTTAATTTAGGAATTAATCATCGTTTCCTAAAGGAGGTAAGAAGACTGTGTGAAAATGTTAAAGGACAGTGTTAAATGGTGGGTAAAAGGTGTGAACTTCATCACTACTGTGTGAAGTCAGAGTGAGCGGTTCCATTGCTGAGTGAAACATGTTACGTTGTTTCAAACTAAGATTAACATTCATCAACAGGTAGTGTTGGGCGTAATTTCAGACTTTACGGTCACCCATCCAAGGATTCATCGTTGTGCTAAGAATTAAAGAGACTAGCCAGAAAAACAAAAGAAATCATTGCGCCTGAAGTTCACTATGCCTGTAATAACTAACAGCAACAACAATTAAAGGGTTGAAATGCTAGATAGATTCACAAAATGAAATTGCCAAAAGATTTTTTTATTTTTTTTCAGTAACACAATTACAAGAAAAATTGCCAGAATATATTTACAGTGTCACTTAACAAACAAAATTGCCATACACGAAATTGACAGAGCCAAAGTTTACCGGAACCATTTCACCGAATGAAAAGCCATTATGAACTAAAATTGTAAAATTGCCATTTGAGGTACGAATTCTAAAATTGCCATCGAATTAAAATCCTTGAAATGACCAGAATATAAATTCACCGTTTGTAATATCTTCTTATCATGCAGTAGCTATCCGGGATACTCTATAACAATTGTTTTTATCAAGGAAGGCCATGACCATTACACACTACGCTTATCACAGGACGTTTCTGCAAAAACGCACGATGATGATTATACATGGTATTATACATAATATTAATGCACAATAATATACCGCATTAACACACAGTATTATACACAAAATCCACACAGTGTCTACGAGTGTTCACTCATAGTAAAGTTTATACACTGTAATAATTAACACACAGTAATAATTGAACTACGAAATACATTGCATCCATGCGTATACAACTTATGAATTAAAACTATAACAATGATTGTCAATGACTGAAAAACTATATAACAATAATTTATATGCGAATATATCACCTCTGGGAAAATACAGGACGAAGAGTAACGCAGAAGCAGAAAGATACCAACCAGGGAACAGTAAAACCCAAACCAGAACACTGACCATAATAATTTTAGGCAATCAATCGAATGGAAAAATCCCAAGACATAATTCATCCATTTACAATTCATCATACAGATCAAGCATAAGTTCCTAATGCATTCTACTCAAAAAAATAACGAGCGTACATTTTCCTTATCGCCTACCTCGATTGACGTCCGCACACTCTATGCCACTCCCACTCGTTGACCGTTGAGACTACACCGATACCTCCCAGCCAACGTTATGGGTACTCTGCTTCCCCCTTAGCTCCCCGAGTCTCAAAGGGGCCACACACTATCCAAATGGTACATCTAGCTCCCAACTCGCCTCGCAAGGCTGAGCTACCACTCCTCTCCAAGATGGGAAATCCCAACTCCCGCAAGTAAATTAGTCAAGTCACTATTTCGGCAGTGTAACATTATGCTAACAGTCGATCCCCCTTTATTCCTTCTCCTTCCTCTCTTTTATAGAGTTTTAGAACTTCCAAAATTTCCCAAAATCTGATTTAATTTAAGTTTTAAATAAAAATCTTCTAAAAATTCTCCTTTGTACAAGTGTCATTCATCCCCCACATTCCTCCAATAATTAGTTTCTTTAATTTATTAAATCATCTTATTTCCCTCACCCACCTAAAGTTACTCCTAAATTTACTCCTAGGTGTCCCTAGATTCCCTTATAGGTTTAAAAAGCTTTCCCTAAAATGAAATTGCTTAATCGGTTTAAAATTAGAAAGGTTCTTAAATTGCAGATTCTTTACCAAGTTGGTTTCCCACTTTTTACCATGAGTTCCCCTCTTTCCCTTTTTAAGTTACCTCCATTTCCTAGTTTCCTAAATGTTATAATTTCCCTCTTTCCCCTTTTTATTAGAGCTAAAAACGATAGTTCCAATTTAACCCCTTTTTCCCTTTTATTATTAATTCAGCATCTTTTTAAAATATCAAAAATTAAAAATAATAAATTTCTTCTTTATATTTTGTATCCACAACTTTTAATTAATTTCTTACTCTCTTCATTTTACCCCAAATATTTATGAAGACCAAAATTATTACTTAAATGGTTTTTATTTTAAATTTTTAGAGATGTTTTCTCAAGGGTAGACAAAATTTTACCCCTAGCAAAGTTTTAGACTTAGGACTTAGATTCTGAACTAGGCTACATTTAATTAGGGGAGTTGTTTTAAAATTTCTTAATGTGTTAAATGTCTTAGGGTCATCTAGGTTCAACCCTCTATCATCATCAATGTGACGTGCCCTTCAGGATGCACTAGGTGCTCCAAGGGTGCCACTCGCCTTATCTGTTCCTTTGTGCGACATGCCCTTCACGATGCACCACGTGCTCCAAGGGTGCCACTTGTCTCTTGATGGATTGGTAGACATCAATAACCCCTGGAGTCAACACTCCACTAGGTGAACTTGTTGGAGACTAAGAGCTTCTAAGGAATAAGGCCCCCACCTTATTGTGCACCCCTTAGAATCATCGCGAGCGACTGTCGCAGTCTACCCTCACAGTATCATATGTCCTCTCAAGCTAGGTAATCGTCAACCTACAGTTCGAGCCATGGTGAAAGTGCTAGTAGGTTGTGGCAGGGCTGATGTCCACACCTCTCCCTTAACTTCTCTGGTAGTCGTGTGTGACCCCTTTACTCCATATGTGAGTCTGGTTGGCAAGCTATCGTCAGCCTGCATCATCAACAATCATGTCAGACATGTTCACATCATATAATCCAATCAAATGTACTAACATCATAGTAAAATAATCAAACCCCAATAGCACACTCCCTAACTTGATCTGGAGTCCAAGGGTTCCATCGATGCCTCTGCATTCTCAAGGTCCAAAACCCTACACACTCAGTAAAACCAAGTCAATAGAACCTGTCTATGTCAATGCAGTAAAACATCATGTCATCTATCATAATGCATCATAATCAAGGACAAATGTTTTAACATCATAATATTCTGGATCACTTGCGAGCAAGTGTCCTCAAAGAATAAGTTTTCTTAGTGTGCCAGAGTGGGATGTTACATACACCCCCTCTTGGTCTAAACTTCATCCCAAAGTTTCTCAATATAAATGCCGAAATAAGTGTATCACAATGTTGGTCACTATAATTTCTTATTTAATCTAAACAATCAAGTGCTACATAAATTGTCAACCCAGGGAAGTCTGTTTATTTCAAAGGTAACCACACACTATATATGCTCAATTTCAAAAGAAACCTAGAGTTGTAGTATCAATCACACTTGCCTTGAACAAACTGAAGTTCTAACTTGAATTACAAGAAAGTAATCTACCTATTGCAGAGCTCAAAGTTTAAAGAAATGATTAATTGAAGAATCCTGGATTACATTAAAATAACAACAAGATACTGCAACAGAAAAGACCAAATATTATGTAACCAGAGAACATGACCCTATTCCCAAAGCAGGAATCTTCAAAACCTGTTTTCGATCATCATACTTCATGAACTCATTGCTTGACTGAAATAATTGACATGCACACTAAAGGCTATCTATCTCCTAACAGAGAACAGGACCCTATTTCCCAAGAAAGAAACTTCAGCACCTTGTTTCTGATTAGCACACTTTCATGAACTCATTAATGCATTGAAGGCTAACTATCCCTAACAGAGAACATGACCCTATTTCCCAAGCAGGAAACTTCAACACCTTGTTTCTGATTAGCACACTTTCATGAACTCATTAATGCATTGAAGGCTAACTATCCCTAACAGAGAACATGACCCTATTTCCCAAGCAGGAAACTTCAACACCTTGTTTCCGAATATCACACTTTCATGAACTCATTAATGCATTGAAGGCTAACTATCCCTAACAGAGAACAAGACCCTATTTCCCAAGAAGGAAACTTCAGCACCTTGTTTCTGATTAACACACTTTCATGAAATCATTAATGCATTGAAGGCTAACTATCCCTAACAGAGAACAGGACCCTATTTCCCAAGAAGGAAACTTTAACACCTTGTTTATGATTACCAAACCTTCATAAATTCATCAAATAGGATTGCTAAATAAAATGATTAACAGTTACCCAAGCATGAATCACATGAAAACAATGTAATGTTCAGTAAAGCAGAGTTTTCAGCAAGACAGAGTTCAGTAAAGTAGTGTTTCAGCAAAACATAATTCAATAAAGTAGTGTTTCAACAAAAGAGAATTTAATCAAGTCATAAAGAGAGATCACACTAACACACTACAAAACTAACGGGTGAATCTTGTGAAGAAGGTGGGCCCTCCCCTCTCAAAAGATTCCCTTGAAACAAAAGGGCTAGAGAGAAATGCTCAGAACAGTCTTTTATTCATCTATCAATGTATCATATTACAATCTGAAATGAAGTACGTCCTTCTCTGTAAACCCTTCTTAGTACAAAAACTGAATATTCCTCGAATGGTGATTTCCTCTTATTTAAAGAGGAGAATCCCTTCGATACAATTGATCAACAAATTACAGGTGTATATCTGAGTCCTATTCTTAGACAGATCGACTTTCTAAACTGGAATAGGGTATCCTAGTCTCCTGCAACATAATGCTATTACGAGTACTGAGTGAGGTATTGTTGTTATGGCTGGAGTAACAACTCTTTGTTTCTTGTTATTGTTGTTGTATGTTGTTTCAGCATCACAAATCGCAGGCTGTTTCAGCCACGGGATTTGTGTTCTGACTGTTTCAACACTTCTCAGGCAACAGTGATGGTTGATGCTTGGCTCACGGTGCAGTTGTTGTAGTCAATCTGTGTGAGTTGTTGTTTGACCGCAGACTATGTAACGACTTCCTTTGTGTTTTAGCATCATTGACCATGGACTGTGTAACATCTTCCTCTATGTTTCAACATCCTCGACCACAAACTGTGTAACATCTTATGTGTTTCAGCATTGTTGACCATGGACTGTGTAACAACTTCCTCTGTGTTTCATCATCGTTGACCATGGATTTTGTAACAACTTCTATGTTTTAGCATCGTCAACCATGGACTGTGTAACAACTTCTGTGAGTTGTTGTTTCAGCAATAGGCCTCAAATGTTAATCTGCAGTTTGAACTATTTCAGCACTTAAACATTTCTAATCAATGGTTAAGTACGAGAGTGATGTAAAATTATATGCAAAACAGGTTAAACATATAGTAAAGAGAAGAGACGATGTATACCTTTGGAAAGATAGGATAAAGTGATAATATGAGTTTAAATGTGAGTGAAACAAGAGTGTAATAGTGGCAAAAAATATGGGCGAAAAGGTACATTGTGTGGTCCTAACATCGCCCCCAACTTAAAATGTTGCACATCCTCAGGCAACTTCACTCTAAATCAGAATCTGAATACCGACTCTGAGCGTGCAAGTTACTCAAGCAGTAGGTGTCGGAGGTGTTGTCTGTTGGAGCTCTGAACCCTTGGACACGTTGTAACCTTTGCCAAGCTGTTGTTTCTGTCTTCTTAGGAAACTTATAATGGATTTGATATCTCTCTACTAGAAACCAGAGGATAGGAAAATAAAACCGGTACCCTATCCAGCTTTCAACACATTGCTCAACACACTGGATGTAGTTAGGTACCCTAGAGATTGCTATCTCAAGATTAGTAGGGATAAAATGATTGTGTTCCTATCTTTTCTCAGTAGATTGCTACCAAAACAAGTTGTTTTCCTGGAGGGCAGCAAGCTCTGTGGATCTGATGAAGTGTTGACAATCCTGAAGCACTGTTAATTGTAGTTGTTGAACGTGTTCAGTCATCCCTGGTTTCTTTAAAAACTAATAGTATTATGTAACAAAGGTCGCTGCATTTTGTGGTTCTGGACTTATCCAGAGAAATCAGTTATCCTCATTGTGCTTGCCATACAATCTGATTGTGGAAAAAGGAGGTGAATGCCCATATCTGGATGTCACCAACAAGAGGAATAAGGTTGAGCTGCCTATTCTCAGGGATGGCCTCATTATGAAAATATGTCTCACAGAGGAGGTGTTGATCCATAGCAGAGGCTTCTGCAAAGGTTTTGACAAAATCTGTTGGATGTAGCACTGCATGGGGTCTGCCTTCTGTGATTGATTTGATTTTAAACCATGTAAGTCATTCCATGAGGAACAAGGAGTAATTGCAGGATGGTTTCCTTGTAGCCAATAGCTTTTATGACAAGTCAAATATCAGGGCCAATCTGCCTTTTAACTCTTTGTTCTATTTCTTAAGGGCACAATCTTTCTGGTGTGTCTTCTCCAAAGCTTCCCAATTTGAGTAGGTATGATTTATCCAGATTTTTCTGTGCTCTTGCAGGCTTTTGGCCTGTGTAGTAGCATACTCTTTTTTCCATTTCTGTATTATTTCCTGCTCATCCCATGGCTAAGTTTGTGTTTCATCATTGCAAGTAGTGGGTTAAGGTAAGGTCTGAGTAGATTGTTCCACAAAAGTGTGGATATTGATCTAGCTGGGAGGGGCAGATTCCTCAGTAGGCACTATTTGTACATCTTTGTTAACAAAATCAAGGGTTTCAGATTTGACATTTGTTGCAGGGCAGGGCTCAGTCTTAATCTTGGGAGGTCCTACTGGTTCTTGTGTAACAGCAGGGTGTTCTTCTTTGACTGCAAAAGTTGAAGGTGCAGGGGGAGCTCTTGGTATTGGAATTTGAGTTATTTTGTAGCCTGCTTGATAGTAGATATCCCCACATTGACTGCACATATATTATTTACATGGAATCTCTGTTGTAGTCCCCTTTGACATGGTTGCTATGCGAGCTAGGGTGTGCAAGTTATGTTCCTTCTCATATGCTTCCTTTGCCATGGCTAACTCTTTATTGTAGGCTTCCAGTTCAAACCTTAGGAACTCATTTTCTTGCAAGACAGAGGCCATTGTTGGTTCTGGTTGAGGGATGAATGGTTCTTGTGTAGCAGTCACAGCCTCACTAGCTGGTTCTTGTGGAGCAGCTATAGGAATGGCAGCTGACTCTTGTGTTTCAGCTTCTTGATGTAAGGAAAGTAATGTTGCAACACCCTGGACATCTGATTCTTGTATCTCAGTATCAGTATCAGCAACTGGTTTTTGTGTTTCCTCTATAGTTGGTTCTTGTGTGGCAGCCATGGCTGGTTCTTGTGTTTCAGCTGTAGCTGGTTCTTGTGTGGAAGCTATGTCTGGTTCTTGTGTTTCATCCATTGAATGAGTAGCTAGTTCTTTTGTTTCAGCTACTGAATGGGTAGCTGGTTCTTATGTTTCAGCTACTGAATGGGTAGTTTGTTCTTGTGTTTCAGCTACTTGATTTGGAACAAATGATGTCGCAACACCCTGGGCATCTGTTTCTTGTGTTTCAGTGCCCGTGGATGGAATAGGCAAAGATTCTGGCATTTGGGATGTTGGGGGTGTACGGGGTATTAGTCGGATAGGTTGGGGGTCTAGGGAAGTGGTAGTAGTGGCTTCCCTTGTTGAGGCCCTTGTTCATTTTCTTTGTAAAAAGGGTGGAAAGAAAGGAATTTTCTTTCGTTTTTGTGGGGGTTTTCCGTCAATGATGGGGTAGGGAGAATTGTCTGGCTCAGAATCATCGCGAAGAATATAAAGGGCAGGAGTGGATGATTATGGTAAAGTGTGGGGCGGGCTTGGTATGGTAGGGGGGTTAATTGGACTAATTGGTTCTGTAGGCGGACTGTTAGGTATTTCTGGAGAGTCTTGAGGGTTTTTTGGTTGTTGTTCCTGAATATTTTCAGGAATTTCAGCGGCTTCTTGGGGGTCTATAGGTGGGTTGTTTAGTGGAAGGTTTTGTTGGGAAAAAATCTTTTGGATAAGAAGTTGAATGAGACGATGATGGGTGAGTGAAAGGGCAGGATCTTTAGCCTTTTTACAGTAGTGCGACATATTTTTAAGACAACTGAGAAAATAATAAGGAATGTTCATGAATCTATTATGCCGTAAATGAGACAATAGGACAAAATCGTGCTGGTAGACTACTTGGTACCATCCTTCACAGGTAAGGTAGTGTTTGACGAATTTTTCAACTTCTATCCATGGAGGCGGCAACAAGCTGAGTCGGACACCCCGGCCTTTAGGTTCAATTTGTTCCCATGGAAAGAGGAAATACTACTGGGCATTCAGGATTATATGTTTGTGGCTGAATATGTGAATGCCATTGGTAGGGAGACCCGAAACCTGTGCTATATCTTCTTCTATAACTGAAATCCAAACCCCTTGAACGATGGAATGGTATTCCTGGAGATTTTGAGCAAATTATAGAACCTGTTGTTGATCATACCACTGGAGTCTCTAAAAATACCCGAGCCATCCTGCCTGCAGAAAAATTTGATAGGATACTGGATAATGTTCTAACAGGGCTGTCGTGGTAGGGTCGTATCGTATAAAAGAGCCTCCCATATCTACCAACTCGGTAAAATAAACTGTCAAAGAGTTGAGTAACAACTTCTGTGCAGAGTAAGTTTTCAAGTGGAGGCATGCAAATGGTGGCGAAACGAATGAACGGATGGTAAATACGAATGGCGGTGGTGAATTTGTGTGAGATGATGATATAAAAGTTTGATATTTCC
>JZKD02S1823813.1:36954-49864 GCA_000966675.3 Picea glauca
CAAGGAACTCATGTCAATAACATGTGTAGGATCACTAATATAATGTCTCAAAATAGATAGATGAAAAACATCATGCATATGCCTCAATGAATCAGGTAAGGCTAGTCGATAGGCCATGGGCCCCTTTCTCTCCACAATATTGAAAGGTCCCATGAACCTAGGAGAGAGTTTAGCTCCCTTCCCAAACCTGATCGAACTCTTATGTGGTTTAACCCATAAGAAGACTCGATCACCAACCTCGTAACTACGGTCGACTTGATGCGCATAGACATAACTCTTTTGTCGATCCTATGCTTCTTTAATCCTTTGTCTTATGGTTTGCATTTGCTCTTCCATTTCCTGGATCTCTTCTAGTCCCACTAGGACCCTATCCTCAAGCTGATCCCAACTCAAGGTCGTCTGACATGGTTGCCTGTAAATAAACTCGAAAGGCGCCATCTTAATGGTGCCCTGGTAACTGTTGCTGTAAGTGAACTCCACTAGTGGCAAGAATTCCTCCCAATGCTTTTTTTGATCCATCACGTACATGCACAACATGTCCTCTAAGGTTTGGTTCATTTGTTCAGTCTATTCATCAGTCTCTGGGTGATATGCAGTACTAAAATTAAGTTGGGTTCCCAAGGCCTCTTGGAAACTCATCCAAAACTGTCCAGTAAACACCAATCCTCGATCGGATATAATCCTCTTAGGCATGCCATGCATCCTCAAAATCTCACTAATGAAAAATCTAGCTATGTCAGGTGCCTGATATTTCATATGCATGGGAATAAAGTGAGCACTCTTCGTTAGAGTGTCTACTACTACAAAAATTGAGTCACGTCTCCTTGTCGTCAGTGTCAATACAACAGTAAAATCCATTGAAATAACCTCCCATTTTGATTCCGGAATGGCATGTGGTTGAAGTAATCCTGTTGGGTGTCTATGTTCGGCCTTTACCTATTGACACTCTAGACATCTGGCCACATAGTTGACTATGTCGGCCTTCATTATCGAACAGATCATCAATTCTCGGCAAGGGATACTGGTTCATGATTGTGGCCTTGTTTAGTTGATGGTAGTCAATGCAAAGCCTCCACGATCCATCCTTCTTTCATATGAAAATAACCAGTGCACCCCATGGTGACACGCTATGATGTATCAGTCCCAGGTCCAACAACTCCTTCATTTGCATTTTTAACTCTTGCAACTTCGGGGTCGACATCCGATAAGGCATTCTTGCTATCAGTTTAGTCCCAGGTTTTAGCTCTATGGTAGACTCCAAATATCTCTCCGGTGACATCCCAAGTAACTCCTCTGGAAATATTTCCCCAAACTCCTTCACCACTAGAAGGTGTTCTAGACCTTCTGCCACTCCCTTCTCGTTTAGTGCAAGGATCACATAAATCTTGCACTCCTTCCGCACACTCTTCCGTAGTTGTAAGGAAGAGATGAACCTCTGGGAAACTCCCCGATTTCATCCTACAATCACACGTCTCTATCCCTCATCATCAATCAAGCTCAATCGTTTCATCTTATAGTTGAGTATCACCTCATGCGATTCCAACCAATCCATACCAATTATGACATCATAAGATCCTAAGATCGTGACGTACAAGTTGGCCCTCTTGACAAACTCTCCCAGGTTAAGGGCACAACCTGTAACCTTTCTTCCAACCATATGTTTGGCTCTCGAAGCCGTCTCTATGAAGCTAAACACGTCCTATTTGACTACCTTTACCTTAATCCTTTTTAGCACTGCACCAGAAATGAAACTCTTGGTAGCACTGGGATCTATCAAAATACTAAGGGTCTGGTCAGTAACGGTACCTGTTGTCTCGAGCACAATCGATTGATGCTCTTCCTGGCGGTTATTCACTACTGCGTGAATCCAATGGACCTTTCCCATATCTCCCATGGTAGTGGTTCATGCTAATCCAGATGCTCTGGTCGTCTCCACCGGATAGTCGCGCTAGTAGTGTGGCTCCCCACACATCCAACACCCCTTCTTTGGCCCAGTAGTCCTGGTACCCAAAGTAGAATATGATAGCCCACTAGCTTGGAACCCTAGTATATTTTGCTGAATAGGCCTAAAATGTTGTTGCTACGGGCGACACTACTACTGATGCACTGGCCCACGATAAGGTGTTCGTTGCTAAGGCGGTAGTTTTCGGGGTGTAGTGAAAGTGGATCGCCTCTGGAAGCCACGATATCCCAGCATATGCTTCACTCGTGTCTGGTGCTAATGTGTTCCAGATGGTACCTGCCCTACTGGTCTTGCTGGAGTCCTAGTCTAACCTCCACTGATAAGATCCTCCTCTACTATGAGGGCCTTCTAGATGACATCGTGAAAGTTCTAAGGCATCCAAATCCTAACCTTTGCATGCAGGCTGTCATTAAGGCCAAATACGAACCTGTTGACCTTAAGTTTCTCGGTGTGAAGGTGCAGAGCATACTGGAGCAACTCCATAAAATGGGCCTCATACTCAGGCACTGTACGACCTCCCTATCATAAGGTGTTGAACTCATTGAGTTGATGCTCAATGAATTCCTCTAAAAGGTACCTCTCTCAGAACCATTCCCATGACATATCTTTAATGACCATGTTCAACTATGGTAGGAGCATCTTCCAGCATAGAAGAGCGCTCCCCTTCAGTTGAAAGACCACCATGTGGACCTTCATGTTTGAGGTGTAATCATGAAGTGCAAAGCACATCGCCATATTCTCCAACCATGCCTCCACAGCTGCATCGTCTGGGGCACCAAAGAAATCGGGAAATTTGACCTTCTCAAGTTCATGGTGAATGCTACTAGTACCGACTGGAGTGTGCAGTAGAACCTCAGTGGGTGACAACACTCTAGATTCATCTTTGTTCAAATGGTTGATCAGTGCCTCAAACATGCACTGAAAGAATCTCATCATCTCGACTACATCGCCAAATGCTATCTTCTCCTATTCGAGAACCTGCTCATCTCCCTGGGGGTTAGACCCCTCTGACGTGGATTCTAATGGGGGTGTCGCGCATCCTCCCCTAGCACCCCATCATCTGCCTCTGCAACACCCTCTAACCATGATCACTTGCATGCACACAATCAACTCGATTAGCAATAGTATTATCACATCAAGTCAATGAAATTCGTAGTGATCCCAAGTCATGGGTTGAACCTACTCTAATACCATATGTAAAGAACCTCCTTGTTACGATGACAACCTCTTATAACATGTGCTGATATTTTATTTTATTTTGGTGTGTGCGTGTGTACAAGGGTAACAAGACATTATACTCTACATCGCCACATGACGATGAATCATGACGCATACAACTGCGATATCAACATAAATATCTTTGTAAAAAATCCTTAGAATTTACAATCCCTCCCTTGTTCCCATGGCAGCTTAGTTTGTTGTAACTTCTCTCCTCGCCTTAGTTAGAAGAGACCGCTCACTCCTAACCAAGATCTCTTGCGCCTGGACCTGTCCCTGTACTTCCTTTATAAAAGAATCCTCGACATTGATGGTTTTATACCTTTTTGGTTCCCTTTTTAATCAACCTTGGCCAAGCCCAAGAACTATTACTCTGCATTTCGTCTGCCTTTTTATCCATTAAATCTTTGTAATCCCAGAGGCGTTCTTCATTTGTTAGTAGCATAGGCAATCAATGTCCCTGTCAACGATATGAATTTTTTTTATTTGTATTGTATAACTATGTTAAGAGCCATTTTTTTTACACTTTGTAAAAGATATGGTAAGGCCCTTTTTATATTTAATAGAAATGGGTATAATTTATGTTAAAATAAAACTGTTGTTATGTATCAAAAATATAATTATGTTGTCAGACATTCAAATTTTTCCATTTTTTTTCAATTTAACAAAAAAATATTCATAAATTGAATCATTTTTGCATCCCTTTTTAGTTCTTAAAAAAAATTGAAACTATAAACTTGAAGAAACTCAATTAACCCAAAAAATCATTCTACATGGCATTTAAAACCTGGACATTTAAAGAGAAATCATGTCCTATGTGAGCTTCCTCTTTAAGCTTCAGGGTTGTGTCTTTAGATTCTTGTTCTCCTTGAGCATGTGACACAGGGTGCGCCACCCAGGCACGTCTTCTCTCGTAGGATATTCTTCTTCTCGGCCCGAAGAACTCGAAGGTTCTTCTATTTCCCTATCGGGAAAATCTGCACCCACAACAATCTTTCCTCAGGGTCATCTAAATCTCATTGTCTCGCAAGTTCGTGACTCAAAGCCTCCAAATCTTCCTTTCAAATCTTGCGATACCCGACCTGGAGATACGGGTATAACTCCTTCCTTTATTAGTTCCCTCACCACATGCAACCATGGGCTAGGCTTAAATGTTAGCGCCTCTCGCAACTCACTCCTTCGTGAGTTTATGCGGTGAACTCTTGTGCTTCCCGTTACGATCCTGTGAGATGCGATAGGTCAACGCTGAGATGACTCCTCCTTCGATGGATTGTACTACTTTCAACCTCGCAACCTTGCCACCTCGCGGGTTGAACCATTGAACTTTCACCCTCCTATTCTGCGAATCCCCGAGATGCGAGAATTCAACAGAATGTTGACTTCTATCTCTAGGCAGCACGTATCCACCTGTCAACCACGCGGGTCACGCCTTATGCTCTGCCACACGTCCACACGAACCTCAGTTCTCGGCACCTTGTGATTCATGAATCCTAACGCCAATACTTTGGTACTTCTCGCGGCGAGATCCCGAGGGCTTCGTGCCACCTGTATTCCACTCGCTGACTCTGCTATGGCCCACATTGTCCTCCAGCTGTCGGGATATCGCTTCTCATGATCTCGCGATCCCCGGGCCCAAATTCTCGAGAATTTTCTCACGAGGCTCCGATACACGATCCCACGTGCAGATCCAATGGTCCTCCTATGACCTGGATCCAAAGGTTATCCTCCTTCTCGCGCCTCGCGCTCTCGCGACTTGGAGTACCCAATGTTTGGGCTCTCACCCTGCGAACTCCCAAGTTCACAAGATCTCTCGATCTCTCGCCACCTATCCTCCTTAGATGGATGGCTCTCAACCTTCTCCCCACTTCACCACTCGCGAAACTGAAGGACTTCCCTTTCGGTCCTCAAATGTCTGAGTCTTCGAGATGAGAGAATCTCCTTACACGCGTCCTTCACAACGAACGGCTATGATCTTGTAGTGCTATCGCGTCTCATGATATCGATGTTCTTATTGCACAACTTTGGGGCTTCAACTCGCGAGCCCCCGATACACGATACCATGTGTAGATCCTATGGCTCCTATGACTTGAAATCAACAACTCTGGCCCTCCTTAGCTTCAACCCTTCGTATCTTCTTGCCGTAACCTCCTTGCACCTTTGCAAGATCTAACGATCCTTGGAACTTCGCGAAATCTCCTCAGAGGATTGCGACCGTTCGTTCTTCCCTTTATAATCCATGAAATGAAAAGAGTGTCTCTCCATGAGACTCCTTCATTGCTTCACCAACCTGCGATGTTTCTCCCCGACTTCAAGTCGCACTTATCTGTGCTGATCTTCAGTGACTCAGAGGCCTATCATTCCTAAGATTTTCTAAATTACTTCAACCTCAATGAGGTTCTCTGCATGCACTGCTTGCGACAAAACCCTACGAAAACTTCAACAGTTCGAGCTTCCTTTGACTCTACGCCTGTTCGTAGTAGCAGTCCTTCTATACTTTACTCAGTGTCACAAATGAGACTCTCCTTAGCCCACACACTCCTTTCTCGGCTTGTATAACCCAATCTCACTCCTGGTGGTATGAGAACAAGAGTTAACTCTATGAGCCTTCTGTCAACGCACCCCTTGCGGACGACTCCAACTTTACTCCTTATAGGAATCCTTGCTCAAGTAGAAAAACAATTGAAACTCATTCCACTTCCTCTCATATTTCGATCTTAACACATGAAATCATACACACAGCATAATAACAAATGCATAATCAAGAAGTAATATTCATAAGCAGATCATTCAACACACATACACAAAGAATAACACAACAGCCATGAATCTGAATCAACTTCTTCTATTAATTAAAGATCTGTACATGGATGTTCTTATACAATTCTCTGTTTCTCTCCTACGCTCTAGATTCTTCTAACTCTTCCTAAACTATCTTACAATGCACAATGAAGGTGTCTATATCCGTTTTCCCTCTTGGACTCTAAAACTGTCTAATCTAAGAATTCAATTCTATCTACCTGCATATACTACTATAAATGCCTCTGTCTATCTCAGACGAGAGCATATGTCTCGAGGTATGATTACATTTTTACCAAGGGACCAAAATTAATGATCTCATTTATGTTCAGCGCATCAACTTCAAGGGAAAATTTAAAAATTCAAAAACTTGCATTGGACATATTCCAGATGTCTTCTGCTTCCACGTTGGTTTTGCTTGTCGTGAGGGATGCTCCTACATCATACTCCCTCTCTTTAAAATTTGCATGGGCTTCTGTCCATGAGCACCTGTGTGGTATTTCCATGCTTCAAAATTTCTGCTTCAATCTCCCAGCTGGCATCTTCAACTGGGTGTCCCTTCCACTTGACCAAATATTCAAAATATTCTTTCCTCCTGGTTTTCTTACCCACTATTTTATTCAGTATCTGCTCCATCTGTGGATTTTCTACAACTGGCATCTTCTTCTGCCACTGGACCTCTGGTTGATCATCACTTTCTTCTCTTGCTTCATCAGCTTTATATGGATATAAATCCGAAACATTAAATATCGGAGAAATTCCAATGCCCTCTGGTAACTCGATCTCATAAGCATTCTCTCCCATCTTCTTCAATACCTTGCATGGTCTGATTTTCTTCATTTTTACCTTGTTGTATGTTCCTCTTAGGAACCTTTCCTTCCTCAAATGCACCAGAACTAGATCACCAACTTCAAACTGAAGTTGTCTTCTATGCTCATCTGCTCTGCGCTTGTACTCCTGGCTTGATTTCAACAATTGCTCCTTCACCTGGCTGTGAATTTCTTTCATTGCCTCAGCAAATTCTTCTGCACTAGCACTGCTAGTCACAGTCTGTTCTGAATCCCTCAATTCAGACACTCCTCTCGACTGCATTCCATATACAATCTGAAATGGACTTTTTCCTATGCTCCTGTTCATTGAATCATTGTATGCGAAATCTGCTTGCGGTAATATGATATCCCAGTTGCTATGGTGCTCTGTCACCAAGATCCTCAACAAGTCTCCCAGACTTCTGTTGACCACTTTTGTTTGTCCATCCATCTGAGGATGATAAACAGAACCAAACATCAAATTAGTTCCTAGCTTCTTCCAGAATGTCCTCCAGAAATGCCCTATGAATTTTGTGTCTCTGTCCAAAACTATACTTTTCGGCAATCCATGAAATCAAATAATCTCTTTGAAAAACAAATTTGTGATGTGAGTCACATCACTGGTTTTCTGGCATGGAATGAAGTGTGCCATCTTAGAAAACCTATCAACTACCACAAAGATTGAATCAACACCTCTTTGTGTCCTCGACAATCCCAATACAAAATCCATGCTAAATTCATCCCACAGCTTGTCTGGTATGGGTAATGGCTGATAAAATCCTGCATTCTGCTTCCTTCCCTTTGAATGTTGGCAAATCCTGCATCTGTCTACAAACCTCTTGAATTCTAACCACATCCTTGGCCAAAAGTATGACTCACTCATCTTTGCAAACATCTTGTCGTGGCCAAAATGCCTTGCCAATCCACCACTATGTTTTTCTTTTAACAGATTCTCCCTCATGGAGCAACTTGGAATGCATAGTTGGTTTCCTCTGAACAATAATCCAATTTGGATCATGTAATCTGTCCAAGGGATTCTATCTCCGAGAACTGGATTCTCAGCTGCTTCATATGCCTCTGCAGAATCTGCATCACATGCATACATTTCTCTAAGATTCTCAAAACCCAAAGTTTTGACCCGGAACTCTTGCAGCAACAAACACTTCATGTTCAAAGCATCAACCAATTTGTTAGCAGTACCTGAAATGTGTTTAATTACAAATGTAAAATTTTGCATATACTCTACCCATTTAGCATGTTTTTGATTCAACTTCTCCTGTTGAGTCACAAACTGCAATGCATGATTATCGCTATACAAAACAAATTCTTTCGGGATCAAATAATGCCTCCACTTCTTCAATTCCTATATGATGGCATAGAATTCTTTATCATATGTAGAGTATTTCTCTTTTTCCTCATTCAGCTTCTTGCTGAAATATGCAATCGGCCTGTCTTCCTAACTGAAGACCGCTCCTATGGCAAACCCGCTTCCATCACATTTTACCTGGAATGTTTTCTTAAAATCTGGCAACACCAAAACCGGTTGCTCTGTAATCTTTCGTTTCAACAAATTGAAACTCTTCTCCGCCTCTTCTGTCCAGTGAAAAGATTTATGTCTTTTCTTGACTGTGTCCATCATTGTTGTGCTAATCCCACTGAAATTCCCGATGAATTTTCGGTAGAAACTAGCCAGTCCATGAAAACTTCTCACCTCAAAAATATTTCTCAGTGATGGCCAATTCTTAATTACCTCCACCTTTTCTGGGTCCATATTCAACTCATTAGATGAAATAACAAAACCCAAATAAATGAGTTCTATCTTCATAAATGAGGACTTTTTCATGTTAATCAACAACTTATTTTGCTGTAATATCTTCAGCACAATAGCCAAATGCTTCAAATGTCCAGCCTTTGTATTGCTGAAAACGAATATGTCATCCACATAAACGATGAAAAATTTCCCAATGAACTCCTTCAGGACTTCATTCATCAAACTCATAAAGGTGCTTGGTGCATTCATCAATCCAAACGACATGACAAGCCATTCATACAACCCTTCGTTTGTCTTGAATGTTGCTTTCCATTCGTCACCTTCTCTCATACGAATCTGATGATATCCACTCTTCAAGTCTATCTTTGAAAAAAAATTTGCCCCACTTAAGCAATCCATCAAATCATCCATCCTTGGCAATGGGAATTTATACCTGATAGTTATCTTGTTGATGGCTCTTGAATCAGTGCACATCCTCCAGCCTCCGTCTTTCTTCGGACTGAGTACTGTTGGAACAGCACACAGACTCAATCTTTCCCTGACCAAACCTTTGTCCAACAACTCCTGGACCTGTCTTTTAACCTCTTCATTCTCCTGCGGCGTCAATATTTACGCGGATTTGTTTGGTAAACTAGCTCTTGGTATGAGGTCTATATGATGACTCATTCTCCTCATCGGTGGCAACGAACGAGGTAGTTCGTTCACTACAATATCAATAAACTCTTCCAGCAGTTCCTAAACTTCTCTTGGTAAATCATCCACCCTTGTTCTAGTCAGAAAAATTCTTGGTTTTCTGACCACAAAGAATTGTGGATCCTCCTTCTTCTTAACTTCTGTAAGAAGTTCCTTCCCACTCATGAGAAGTACCGTGTTGTTTACCTTCGGCTTCACCTCTTTATCTTCAATTGGACACAACATATGAGTTCTCCCATTCTCTTCCAGGGTATAGGTGTTCATCCTCCCATCATGAATTACATTTCTATCATATTGCCATGGTCTACCCAACAATAAATGACAGACATCCATAGGAATAACGTCACATAAAATTTTATCATTATATCCTCCTATCTTAATGTCAACTAAGCATTGTTTAGTGACATTTACCTGATGTCCCTTCTATAGCCATGAAACTTTGTATGGACTCAGGTGATCAATTGTCTCCAGCTCCATCTTTTCTACCATCTCGGTTGAAACGAGATTATTGGTTCTTCCACTGTCCACGATGATCTTGCATACTCTATCCTTGGTCTTGCAAGTAGTCCTAAAAAGATTGTTCCTCTACGCTAAATTCTCCATCTCTTTCTATGGCATCAAAAGGACCTTTCGCATCACTAGCGATCTTCCACCTTCAGCGTACTCTGCCTCAACATCTTACCTCTGTGCCTCGGCGATGTGAGTCTCTCCTATTTCTTTCCTTTTCTCTGGACACTCGAATGACCTGTGCCCATTCTTTCCACACATAAAGCATGTAATTATTCCACCTCTTCCTCTTCCTCTACCTCTGGTACGAGGAAACCTATTATTATCAGCATATCCTCCTCTCTTCTCAATATTTTTTCCCCTTTGCTCAGCATTTCGCCCTCGCTATGAACTTCCACCTCTCTCTGTCTGAGTCTGAGGTTTCTTCCAGTCATCCTTGGGCTTCTGGTATTTATCTTGGGCAAACGATTTTCCTTTAGGCTGACTTCTGCCTCAGCCCCTTTGATTTTATTTATGGATCAGCTTCTCCTCAGCTTTCAGATCCAATTGGTAAGCATCCTCCATCGTTCGGATGGTTGCTATACTTATTTCATCCTGAATTTCATACCTCAGGCCATTCATATACCTAGCCACCTTTTCGTCATTTCTTTCGCGATGACCTACCCTGATATTCAACCTATAAAAATTCTTCAGTATACTCCACTGTCATCAGCTTTTGTCTCAGGTTTTGCATCCTCCTGAACAGAGAAATTTGAGAATCCCTGGGAATGAATTTCGCCTTCATCCTTGCAATCATCCTGTCCTAGCTCTTAATTTTCTGCTTGCCTTGGAAATGCCTGTCAGCTTGCAGTTCATCCCACCACAAGGCTACATGTCCTTTTAATCTTGTGACGGCATGTCTGACCTTCTTATCCTCTTTGATATCTTCATAATCGAAGTAAGTGTCTAGATCTCTAATCTAATATAGCAACTCTTCCGCATCCATATTTCCCTCATAAATTAGAATGTCCATTTTTGTTTTTGAACTCATCCGAGCGATAGCCTTAATTAAACGTTCATTGGCTACATCTTCCGCTGGGATTTCTTCTCCTCCGTGTCCAGCATCCTCTTCATCTTTGGATTCACTGGCATCTCCTACATTATCTTTTCACCTTCGTGATGTCTCCATGTCCTCCATTCTGGTACAAAGATTTCATATTTCTCTCTCCAGGTTTGGATTTTGCACTTGCCTACCTCTTTCTCTGGATATTTCCCTTTCCTCCTCGGGATCAGGTGATTGTCTACCCCTTCTTCTTTGTGGCATGGTGAATTATCCTTTTTCTCTGCTACAGAAAGCAAAGAAACTCTTCTATGCTCTGATACCACTTGACGTGTGTATCAGAGTACTCTCTTATCTCCTCCTGCCTCTCTTGCCTAAAATATACAGACAAGTAATAAGCTCTGATACCACTTGATGTGTGGGTGCACCACCCAGGCACGTCTGCTCTCACAGGATATTCTTCTTCTCGGCCCAAAGAAATCAAAGGTTCTTCTATTTCCCTATCGGGAAAATCTGCACCCACAACAATCTTTCCCCGAGGTCAGCTAAATCTCGTTGTCTCTCGAGTTCATGACTCAAAGCCTCCAACTCTTCCCTTCAAATCTTGCGATACCCGACCTAGAAAAACGTGTATAAATCCTTCCTTTATTAGTGCCCTCACCACATGCAACCGTGGGCTAGGATTAAATGTTATCACCTCTCGCAACTCGCTCCTTCGTGAGTTTATGCGGTGAACTCTTGTGCCTCTCGTTACGATCCTCCGAGACGCGATAGGTCAATGCTGAGCTGACTCCTCCTTCGACGAATTGTACTACTTTTAGCCTCACAACCTCGCCACCTTGCAGGTTGAACCATCGAACTTTCACCCTCCTATTCCACGAATCCCCTAGATGCGAGAATTCAACGAAATGTTGACTTTTATCTCTAGGCAGCACGTGTCCACCTGTCGACCACACGGGTCCCGCTTTATGCTCTGCCACATGTACACATGAACCTCGGTTCTTGGCACCTCGTTACTTGTGAATCCTAACGCCAATACTTCGGGACTTCTCACGGCGAGATCCCGAGGGCTTCGTGCCACCTGTATTCCACTCACCGACTCTATTATGGCCCACACTGTCCTCCAGCTGTCGAGATATTGCTTCTCGCGATCCCCGGGCCCAAATTCTTGAGCCTTTTCTCACGAGGCTCCGATACATGATCCCACGTGCAGATCGAATGGTCCTCCTATGAACTGGATCCAACAGTTATCCTCCTTCTTGCACCTTGTGTCCTCGCGACTTGGAGTACCCAATGTTTGGGCTCTCACCCTGCGAACTCCCGAGTTCACGAGATCTCTCTATCTCTCGCCACTTGTCCTCCTCTGATGGACGACTCTCAGCCTTCCCGCCACTTCGCCATTCGTGAAACTGAAGGACTTTCCTTTTGGTCCTCAAATGTCCGAGTCTCCGAGATGAGAAAATCTCCTTACACGCGTCCTTCACAACGAACGACTCTGATCTTGTAGGGGTATCGCGTCTCGCGATATCGCTGTTCTTGTTTCACAACTTTGGGGCTTCAACTTGCAAGTGCCTGATACACGATACCACGTGTAGATCCTATGGCTCTTGTGATTCGAAATCGACAGCTCTGGCCCTCCTGAGCTTCAACCCTTCATATCTTCTCGCTGTAACCTCCTTGCACCTCTACAAGATCTAACGATCCACGGAACTTCGAGAAATATCCTCATAGGATTTCGACCGTCTGTTCTTGCCTGTATAATCCATGAAATGAAAAGAGTGTCTCTCCATGAGACTCCTTCATCGCTTTGCCAACCTGCGACATTTCTCCCCGACTTCAAGTCGCACTTATCTACGTTGATCTTCATTGAATCAGAGGCCTATCCTTCCTGAGATTTTCTAAATTACTTCAACCTCAACGAGGTTCTCTGCAGGCACTCCTTGCGGAAAAACCCTACGAACACTTCAACAGTTCAAGCTTCCTTTGAATCTACACCTGTCCATAGCAACAATCCTTCTATACTTCACTCAGTGTCACAACTGAGACTCTCCTTATCCTGCGCACTCCTTTCTCGGCTTGTATAACCCAATCTCACTCCTAGTGGTATGAGAACA
>JZKD02S1823813.1:55846-70061 GCA_000966675.3 Picea glauca
CTACCTCGAAACCTTAAGAGGTTCATTCCTCCTTGTACAGGGTTAATAAGACTTGCGCGTTCAAGTCCTTTTTCTGGGTTCTTGGTGAACCTTTCTAAGGAGGGAATCTCTGTGAAGAGATCTATACTGGGGCATTTTTAGAGAAAGATAAGGGTAAACAACTTCCCGAGAATGGGCTAGAAGCCTAACTTAGTTTGACTCATGCCTAATTAAATTCATTTCTCAACATAAGCCATGCGTGGTCTTTCTGTTATAAGAATATATCTAACATTACTTATCAAAAAACTGCACAAACATTCTTATACTATAATTGTTCACCATTTCACAGTTTATGAGCATATATGTCAACATATGAATTTCAAGATGCAATATGAACAAAACAATTATCAGAAATAAATTCAGAAGTGGGTGCGACTACTAAGAGGGGTGCTCGTTTCCACCCAACCGTAGGCGTAGCGACTCCCAACGGATTTACCACTAGCCACCCCTGAGTTGAGACCACGATGCCATGAGACTGTGTCTCTCCATCTACCAGTGACCAGGAGAGAAATTTACAATACTTCCCTCTGCTATCACTCACTCTGCATAAAAATGCCAGAGTTCCCCTCGCATCTGCCCCCACAATTGCTTCTACCATATTCCTTATCCTCTCACGAGGTTGCATGTGGCACGATTACCCTCGCGCCAATCAGGCCTGACGACTCTACATATGGGAGGTTCACCACCCCATCCCTCACCAATCTGCCCGCCTACCAGCCTGCGAGACATTAAATTTGGGGGCCATTGAGCCGCTTTTGGTTCTCCGGGCCAGTGGAGTCCAAATATGGTATTAATTCTCGGTGGAAGTTAATGCCACCTTTTTAGGTGCCTTCCATCTCCATCATGGTCTCTTTTCTTCACATCCCCTCTGAGCAGTCCTGCAATAAATTCAAAATGTCATTCACATTCATTGCCCTTTTCCTCAAGGTCCCTTTACATCACATATTCATATTTATGAGTTTTCCATAGTTCTTGGCCAGTCCAGTTATATTTACAAGCTGGGGGAAACAGGGTGTTACATTGTCGAAGACATGTCATAGGAACTGTTCGAGGAATGGTTTCAGGAGAGGTATCCATCTGAGGAATTCATTGAGAATCATCTCAATGAGTTCAATGCCTTGAAATAGGGTGGTCATATGGTGCCTAAGTGTGATGTCCATTTTATGGAGCTACTTCGGTATGATCTGCACCTGAATACCTAGAAACTTAAGGTCAACAAGTTTGTGTTTGGCCTTAATGTCAGCATTCATGCAAAAGTGAGGATTTTTATGCCTGAAACCTTGCATGATGTTTTCCATAAGGCCCTCATAGTAGAGGATGAAATCATCAATGGGGGTCAGAGTAGGACTCTGGAAAGATCGATAGGACCGACAACTTCTAGTGTGCAACAACATCAGACACCAGTTAAGCATGCACTAGGGTATCGAGGCACTCTGAGAGGATCCACCTTCACTACACCTTGGTGACCAGTGCCTCAACAGCGGATTCCTTACAGAGGACCACAACACCAAAAGAAGTGTCGACCACAGCAACAACAGAATAGGCCTGTTCACCAGAACAGACCAGGGTTTCATGTCGGTGGGTTGTCATATTCTACTTCAGGTACCAGGAGTACTGGACAAAACACAAGGTGTTGGACATGTGGAGATCAAAATTACTAGCATGACTTCCCAGTTGAGAGGACCATAACATCTATATCAGTAGATCCCACTACCATGGGAGATTTGGGCAAGGCCCATAAAATTCATGCAGCGATGAATAACCGCTAGGTAGAGAACTACTATACTGTGCTCAAGACATGAGGTACTGTTGTTGACCAGACCCTTCGTATTTTGATAGATTCAGGTACTACCGAGAGTTTTATTTCTAGTGCAGTGATAAAAATAATTAAGGTAAAGGATATTGAATAGGATGAGTTTAGCTTTGTGGAAATGGCTTCGAGATCCAAACAGAAGGTTGGAGGGAAGGTTACGGGTTGTATCCCTAACCTGAGAGAGTTTTTCACTAGGGAAAACCTGTACGTCATGATATTAGGGTCTTATGATGTCATGATTAGTATGGACTAGTTGGAATCGCATGAGGTGATACTCAACTATAAGACGAAACGGTTGAGCTTAGTCGATGATGAGGGACATAGATGCATGATTGTAGGTAGGAACTAGGGAGACTCTCTAAGGTTTGTCTCTTCCCTACATGGAAGATCATGTGCAAGGGATGCAATCTTTATGTGATCTTTGCATTAAACAAAAATGGCATGGCGGAAGGACTAGAAAACCTTTCGGTAGTACACTAGTTTGTGGATGTCTTCCCAGAGAAGTTTTCAGGGTTGTCGCCTTAGAGGGAATTGGAATACAAGGCTCTAGGACATTGTTTTATCCCCTACTGTGATTTCTTCAATCTGCATAGATGATCCTTATTTTTTGATAACAAGAATCCTTTTACTTTTTCCATGTATACTTCTTCCTCTAAATTTCCATTGAGAAAGGTAGATTTGACATCCAATTGATAGACTTTGAAGTTCTTGAAACACACAAATGCGAAAAACATTATGATAGTTTATTGTCTTGCAATTGAGGAAAACAGTTCTTTGAAATCAATACCTTCAAATTGAGTGTATCCTTTACAAACCAATATTTATTTATTTCTTATTACTTCTCCATATTCATTCAACTTGTTCCTAAAAATCCAGTTGGCACCAATCACATTTTTATATTTTGGTCTTGGAACAAGTTCACATGTCTCATTATGCTCAAATTGATTAAGATTTTCTTCCATGGAATAAATCCAATTCTTATATTCACTAGATTATGCAAAGTTCTTAGGATCTACTTTAGATAGGAAAGAGAAGATTTCATGTTTTGGTGCAATTTCTAGTCTTCTTCTAGTTTGAACTCTTATATCTCTATCACCATGAATTCAATTTTTTGAATAATTCTTTCAGACAAGTACAGATGGTGTCTTTGTATATTGACATTATGATTCTCCTTCTTCTTCTTCTTCTTCTTATCTTGGATCCTCTATTTGAACATGTTCTTTCACCTTCTAATTCTCAACTTCATCCACTTTCACATTGGCACTCTCTACGATTTTTCCCAATTATTTATTGTAACATCAATAAGACTTGCTTCTTGATGAATAACCAAGAAATATAACTTCATCATCTTTGGAGTCAAATTTTCCCCAATTCCTCATCATCTATATTTATGTAGCACTTGCTACTGAAAACTATGAGGTATTTAATAGTTGTTGGTCCACCCTTCCATAATTAAGGTATTTTGTTGTTGTTGACTCTAATTTTCCCTCTATTTAGAATCTATATTGTGGTGTTGACTACTTCTTTCCAAAACATGTATGGTAGATTACATTCATTCAAATTTGTTCTATCCATCTCTTGTATGGTTCAATTAAGTCCTAGAAAAGAAGTTATAGTGAAAAATCGAAATTGACATGTTTGGAATTGATTTTAGGAGCATTTTGGAATGCTAAAATCCATAGGGAATATCTTTGAAAGTATTGTGAACCAACATATAAAAAATTTACTGCATGTACCCAAATATATCCCCTCCATCTCCGGAAAATTTCACGGTCGGAAACTTCCTAGAAGATAAGTTATATCAAAAGTTCCAAGTTGACCTGTTTGAAACTAATTTTAGGATCATTCACGAACCCTAAATTCCATAGGGAATATCTCTGAAAGTATAGCGAACGAACTTCTAAACTTTTTACCATATGTATTTATGGATCTCACCTCCATCTCCTCAAAATTTCAATCTCTGAAACGTCCCAGAAAATAAGTTATTGTGAAAATTCCAAGCTGACCTAAAAATGATTTTTCAACTCTTCCCTTTTGGAATGATATTCAATCCTTACTCATCCACTTATTCAAATGTTACTATATTTTTTACACAGACACTTTCTCTCAATGCTTGATCCTTTTATAGTTTTTCATAACACTTCATAAAGGGACAAGTCCATTAATTTAATAAATAAATCCCCTTTTTCATTTTATTTTTCGAAATACCATGGGAGAATACCAAAGCCCATGGGTTTGAAACCACCATTTCACTTTTTATTTTTTCACATGCACACCCTCTTTTAATATAGTTTTAAACACACACACACACACTCACACACACATATATATAATTCAACATTGGAAATTCTATATGTATTGTAATGTTGTAATATGGAATTAATGACAACATTAATCCTTTGACATCAATGAAAATAATTCCAAAAATAATTATAGGTTTATGGGCATATATGTCGAACAAATTTAATATAGATACAATATCTTTAGTTTCTTGAAACAAGTGATCTTTTATATAGATATTTTGTAGTTCTACCATGAAATCAAACTTATGTTGAGTAAGTGGTTTGTCCAAACTCAACCTATCTAGATAGGGAGGAGTTTGGGTAATACTAGATGACTATGGCCAATGTACAATTCCTGGGGAAGTGGTCTGCATTATTGTTTCTTTAGTAATAATGATAAGTAAGATTCTTTAGTTATTTAGGAACTTCGTCATCATCCTACTCAAGAGTAATGGGGGAAGTACTATTATTAATCACTTTCCTTGATTTCAAATTGATATCTTGACAATGAAAAAGGGAAATGAAATATGTTGGGTAATTAGGTAACTCAATTGTGTAAGAGGGATGAGCTACTTCATTGTTTTGGTTAGGAACAAGTTGTATAGGTATTTTAGGTGGTTCATTGGATTACAATTGTAATTGTTATCGTAGATGTTTTTGTGGTGGGTATTGTAGGGTTGACTATTGTGGCATGTTTTCATAGAGATTCCATTTCCATACTTGTTTCCATGGTTAGTTTTCACCTTAATGAGGAGGCAATAATTGCTAGGGAATGGGTGGATACTATTATTGGGGATGATATTGACTGTTAGAAAAACATTAAGCATAATATTGAGTTGATTCTTGCATCATACCTAGTGGTCAAGGATTCCATGGTCATTCTTTTTTAAAAGGAATATGTTTTATCTATCCTTTCTTTAGCTCCTTGGTATAACTATTTTAGTTCTAGCAATGAAGGATAGCTACCGGTGGCATGGTTTTGTTCATATATGGCACAAGTTTCCTTTTTATTTAGTGGAAAATCCCTTGGGGGTTCTTATTCAAGCATTTGGAACAAAACATGACTAATGAAAATTCTACTTCATTATGCCTCTTCTTGGCTTCTATTGTGTCCAATTATGAACTAAGATAGATAAGAATTCAATCTTGAAATTTTCCAATATATTTCCAATTTCATCTTGAGTAACTCCTCCTCTGGATGATTTGGTGATTCTATAAACAACATTTCTTGGTACTTTACAATGTTTTTCATTGACTTGTGAGTAACTCTTATGTAAATACCAATTATCCTCATAATGTATCTAATAAATATCCCCTTCCCCCATTAAATTCAACAAATCAATATATTAACCTTGAATCGTTCTGAAAAGAGTATTTTGAAGAGTACTTGGATCTGACTTGTTCTATTTTGATGTCTATAGATTATATCAAAATCTCTCAACATAATCCTCTAGTATTGGATATTCTTTTTTTCTTTTCTTTTCTTTTTTTTCATTTTTGAAATATCTTCTCGTAGTTCTTTATCTTTGCAGTAATCTTGATACCTTTTTAGAAACTTTCAATGCATTTCATCCTAGGTTCGAGCAATATTTCTTCCACGCCCCATGAACCAAAAAATATATGCTTCTTTGAGAGTCATAGTAAATAAATTATTCTTCTGATAATTTGAGAAATAATCATAACTCCAACAAATCACATAAAACGCGAAGAGGAAAGTGTCTAGATATGCACTAGCTAAGCCATGAAAATTTGTTACAGAAGAAGGTTGAATGTCTTTCATTTGAACCATCCCCTCGAAATGTTGAATTGAAAAATCAAAATTCATTGGTTCTAGCTAATTTGAATCTCCCCCTTCTACCCAAGGAAAGTTGATTTTCTAAAAAATGGACTTTCCTTGTGGTACAAATTCC
The DNA here is from genome assembly GCA_000966675.3 of Picea glauca. Taxonomy (NCBI): domain Eukaryota; kingdom Viridiplantae; phylum Streptophyta; class Pinopsida; order Pinales; family Pinaceae; genus Picea; species Picea glauca. The sequence continues at coordinate 61,891 of JZKD02S1823813.1, forward strand.
TCAGAAGGAACAAATTTTGTAGTGAATTTTGGTTCGTCCACAAGATTTTTTTGGAATTCTAAGTATTATCGGTTTTTAATAAATTCTTGTGTTTCTATAGTGTAATTTATGGATATCACACAAATAATGGAACCATATTCAAAATTGGTTGGTACAAGGTTGGATTCAAGAACTCTAATTGTTTGATTCGTCTTTCCTCTTTTTACTAATTTTTTTTGTTAGTATGTTAGTAACTTGAGTGGCTCTTACTGTACCATGAAATATTCCTTTGGATTCACTAAGTATATTCATGCATTTTATATTCTCTCCTGCTAATGAAAAATACTACATATGAAATCCAACAAAAGGCGCTGGAATTTCTCTAAGTTGATCCCCTCCCATCCATTTTTTCTTCTAAATTAGTACAAAGAGAATTTCCTAATCCTTTGTCATCTCTTGGGAAATGGCACAAAAAATGAAAGTAGAATTAAACTCCTTGATACAATAGAAAGGAACCTAATTTATGAGTACACATAATTCATCAAACTAGGGATCAATAAACCTGCAATATATTGTACATTGTTTATGTTATATGCAAATATTATATTTGTATTTGATCCTTAAATGCTAGAACTTAAAAATAAGCAACTTCTAAAAAAATTTCATTTGTATTTGTGCAAAAATCAAGAAAAACACACTCGCATGAAAGACATTATTCCACTCTTTATGTTCTAGTATACATAACTCATGAACACTAGATGAAAGACAAACTATTAATTAAAATAAATCCTCAATCATACAACTTATGAATTCAATATTAAATACTAAAGACATAAATAAATTAATCTACCATATACTATAATATGAATGAACTATAGAGGAATCAAGAAAATCTACACAACCACCTTCGCACTTGCAGAAAGATCCTTGTGGAACAAAGAGATGAATTAGAGTCACAAATGAAAGAACTTCAAAAAAAACTTTTGTATTTCCATCCAAAGACAGTTTCATACATAAAAAATTACTTTCCCTCTTTTCCTTTCATCCTCAATCAAAGATGAATATACCTTTTTATAAATGTGAATTACAAAATAGAGTATAAATGAATGTTCTCGAGAATGAGAGATTCTCTAGTCAATTGGGGACAATTAAATCTATATAATATAAGTTGGTAAATGAACAAAATTGTCGTGTAAGATATTGAATGCATATTTGTAACTAAATAAACATTTTGTGGTTTGTAGAATGCATCTTCAACTATATAGTTTATATAGTTAGTCTTCATGTGATTGAGTTTAATTTTAATTGGAACACATGGGCTTAGAGTGACATCCTTAAATACCCAAGTCTACAAAATCATATCATATGTATATTCACAACATCAATTCTACAACATCTTGTAGTGGTTATGTAGTGAAGCGTGATACTCATATCTGCAACAATGATCCATAGCATAGACTTGAAGTATGTTATGTGAAAATAATATGTAGCATGGACTTGAAGTATGTTTTTTACTAATCAAATGAAACAACTTGAACTTGATTGATTATTCAACATAGAGAAATATGGAGAAATATATCATCAATATATGATTTGATAATAAATCAAAGGAAAATTTTGAAGCATGTTATGTGGCAATATTCTTGAATTTATTCAGGTTTGTGTGTGGGAAGATGATGAGTTATGGATTGAATGGAGAAAACAATATCTTCCATGGGGATACGATGAGTGTGACATCCCACTCTTGTGCACACCTGATTGGACTTATTCTCTGAGGAAACTTGTGTGCAAGTGATCTGGTTCACTATGTGATTGACTTTTTTTATTATGGTTCATGATGTTGTTTTGGATTTGATGATATGTTATTTCATGATATTTATATCAACAGGTGCTATTGACTGGTTTTCCTTCTTGTGTAGGACTCGGGACTGATTGACGGTGTCGATGGCATCAATGGGCCTCCTTAGACTCTAGATCGAGTCAGGGGGTGGACTCTTATGTTTTGAGTGTTTTTGATATTGCATAGGTGACATATGGCTACTAGATTTTGATGTTGATTTTATTCGCTGATATGTTTCATTGATGGATGAAGGCTGACGATAGCTTGTCAAAAAGACTCACATTTGGAGTAAATGGGTCACACATGACAACCAGAGACATTGAGGGAGAGGTGTGGTAGCATCCCTGCAACAACCTACTAGCACTCTTGCTGTGACTCGAATTGCAGGTTAAGGATTAGCCAGTTCGAGAGATCCATGATGTCGTGAAGGAAGACTATGACAGTCACTCATGATGATTATAAGGGGAGCACAATAAGGTAGAAAAATTATTCCTTAGAGGCCCTTAGTCTCCCACAAGGTCTCCTAATAGAGTATTGACTCCAAGGGTTTGATGTCTACCAAAATCAATCAAAAGGTGAGTGGTGCCCTTGGAGCACGTAGTGCATCTTGAAGGGCATGTCGTGTAAATGAAACAAGAATGCAAGCGAGTGGCACCCCCGGAGCATGTAGTGCGTCTTGAAGGGCACGTCGTGATTTTAACTCTAGTAAGTTAATAAATCTAGTACCTAGAAAACTATGCATCCTTAGGACCTGGTCAACCTTAAAATGAATGATGGTATGAGTAAAGTTTAATAACTAATTTTTCCCTTAAAAAATGTCGCCAATCCTAGTGAATTTAAAACCTAGGTCTAAGTAGAACATGTGGAAAAAAAAAAATTAAATGGACATTTAACAAGGAGGGCATAAATAAAATTCAAACATTAATAATTAAAGTAAAATTTTAATGAAGGATTAAATTATTAAAAAGGTAAATTGTTGTTTATGTCTAAACTTGCTAATTTTGAACTTAGATAAAAAGGGGAACTTAAAGAAAAGGGGGAATGTCTAACATAGTAGATAATCTAGTCTTTGGAACCTTCTAATTGTGAACCCAACTAGGTTTTAAGAAATGTGTAAGCCATTTAAGAATTGTAAGGGAATAAAGGGACACTGAGCAGTTCTTTTTGGAATGATTTTAGGTGGGCGAGGGAAATAGGCAAATTTAATTAATTAATTAATTGATTTTCTGGTGCAACTAGGGGATCGGGTAACATGTGTTTGGGGGAGGTTTATCCTAATTAAATTTTAATAAACATAAATTAATGAGGATTTTGGCAACAAATATCTAAGAAAAATCTATAATAGGAATGGCGAAGGAGGAGAGATCATCACATCTGGTATGCGTAAGGTTATGCTGTCAGATTCTATCTTGATTGAATTTTTCTTGTGAGAAATGGGATACCCGGCTTGGATAACGAGTGGTAGGTTGACCTTGTGAGGCGAGCTAGGAGCTAGTACTCTTTGGTATTGTGTGCATGGCCCCTTTGCAGGTCAGGGGGCTTAGGGGGAAGAAGAGTACCCCTAGCATTGGCTCAAAGGTATCGGTGAGGTATCAGCGGTTGGCAAGCAGGATTTGGACGAAGCGCAAGCGTGAGCCAATCACTTACAATTCTTCACATTTGGATATGGTACACATGTGTAAATTTTGTATTGAAAGGTAGTTAAATTTTATGTATACGCATCTCTAAAATGGCGTATGTACACATGTGTAAATTGTATTAAAATATAGTTAAATTTTTGTATATGAATATATATAATGGCGAATGTATGCATGTGTAAATTTATATTGAAGGGTAGTTGATTTTTGTATATGAATATCTCTAATGGGGAACATTGAGTTGAACTTTGGACAACAGTTGCAAAATGTAATTCAGATAACTTTTATTCCAACTCAGAATTTAAAATTTGGTTGTAATGATTTATTAAGAATAATTTTCAGAGGAATGTTTATGATAAGTTAGTGAGCAGATCTGTGTTAAAAATCCTTAGAATTTACACTCTCTCCCTTTTTCCCATGCCAACTTAGTTTTTGTAGCTTCTCTCCTCGCTTTAGTTAGAAGAGACCTCTCACTCCTAACCAAGATCTCTTGCGCCTGGCCCTGTCCCTATACTTCCTTTACAAAGGAATCCTTCGCATTGATGGTTGTATACCTTTGTGGTTCCCTTTTGAATCAACCCCAACCAAGACCAAGAACTATTACTTTGCATTTCCTCTGCCTTTTTTTCCATTAAATATTTGCAATCCCGAAGGCCTTCTTCATTTGCTTGCAGCATAGGAAATCAATGACCCTGTCAACGATATGTCATTTTTTTATTTGTATTGTATAACTGTGTTAAGAGGAGTTTTTTTTACACTTTGTAAAAGAGATGGTAAGGCACTTTTTATTTTTAATAGAAATTGGTATGATTTATGTTAAAAAAAATTGTCATGATGTATCAAAAATATAATTATGTTGTCAGATATTCAAATTTTTCCATTTTTTTTTCAATTTAACAAAAAAGGATTCATAAATTGAATCATTTTTACATCCTTTTTTCGTTCTTAAAAAAACATGAAACTATAAACTTGAAGAAACTCAATCAACCCAAAAAATCATTCACATGGCATTTAAAACCTGGACATTTAAAGAGAAATCATGTGCTATGCGAGATTCCTCTTTGAGCTTTGGGGTTGTGTCTTTAGATTCTTGTTCTCCTTGAGATTGCTCAACCATTTCTACCTCCATAATCGCATTTTGGGGAGAGCCAATTGGATCAGAGGGTCAGACAACCAGATATTGGAAAGTTCTTACAAAATCCGGTTTCATATTGTAGTGAATGTTGAGGTTAGTTGTGAGCCTTTTTTATTGTCTACTTTGCATATCCACCTTTGCCTCCAGTTATGCAGTTCAAATTAACTAAGCCTCATGTTAGTTGGAAACATTTTGATTGAGGTGGGCGAGAGCAACATGAAGAAATCCTAATTGGCGGGCATGCCTGACTTCTGAAGACTCGTCGAAGATCCGAAACATCAGAATTTGCACATTGACCTGGATGTCTATCTCGTCCATGCTGGAAATTATCTGATAGCCAAAAATATTTTTGACACCAATATGGTTGGAAAACGATCAAACCCAATATAACTAGAGCTACATGCAATTCATCCAATACCCAACTGATCATACCTACCAGTGTGGGCAGCGAAACGACTTTCAATCAACAGACATACCAATCTCGCGAAGGCATAACAATAAACAGATCCAGAGTTATAGAAATATATTCCATCCTTGCGAGGATAATCTTTCCCATCGTCAATATGTTTTCCCTGCTGCAACTGGTAGTTTTCAATGTCATGATGAAGAAAATTGATATAAAGGCTTGTCTCTCCATGGTTGATACCACTTGGTGCTTGGCCTTGATTTCATATGCATGCTTCCCCTAAGGTTTGTTTGATGTGTCTCTATGCTATAAAAACATTGGTACTTTAACATTACATACCTATAGATCCTTGTAAAATCATTGGTACTTTAACAATACATACCTATACATATTTATGAGGTCCTTTCAGAGGCACTGATCAGTCGTTTGGATAAAAATGAGGCTAGGGTGTTGACACCTCCTGAAGTTCCACCGTGTGCCCCGTTCAATACTGGTAGCATTCACTGCGAACTTAATAAGGTCAAGTTTCCAGAGTTATTTTTTGCCATGGATTGCGCAACCACTGAGGCATGGTTGTAGAATATGGTGATGCACTTTTCACTTTGTGAATATACCTCCAACATGAAGGTCTGCATGGAGGTATTTAAACTGAAGGGAAACACTCTTCTATGGTGGAAGATGATCCTACTGCATTTAAACATGGTCGTCGAAGATGTGTCATGGGAAGTGTTCAAGGAACGGTTCCGGGAGAGGTATATGTCTGAGAAATTCATTGATCATCATCTCAATGAGTTTAACGCCTTGCGACAGGGAGACCATATGGTGCCTAAGTACAAGGTCCATTTTATGGAGTTTCTTCGGTATGATCCGCACCTGAATACCTAGAAACTTAAGGTCAACAAGTTTGTATTTGGCCTTAATGTCAACATTCGTTCAAAAGTGAGGATATTTATGCCTCAAACCTTGCATGATATTTTCCAGAAGGCCCTCATAGCAGAGGAGGATCTCATCAGAGGGGGTCAGAGTAGGACTCCGGCAAGACCGAAAGGACCAATAACATCTGGTATGAAACAACATCAGACACCAGTTAGGCATGCACAAGGGTATCGAGGCACTCTGAAAGGATCCACCTTCACTACACCTCGGTGACCGGTGCCTCAGCAACAGGTTCCTTATAGAGGACCACAACACCAGAAGCAACGTCGACCACAACAGCAGCAGTTTAGGCCTGTTCAGCAGAATAGACCAAGGTTCCAGGTCAGTGGTCTGTCAACTTCTACTTCAGGTACCAGGAGTACTGGAAAAAACACAGGGTGTTGGACATGTGGAGAGCCACATTACCAGCATGACTTCTCATTTGAGAGGACCATAAAATCTAGATTAGTAGAACCCGCTACTGTGAGAGATTTAGGCAAGACCCATCAAATTCATGGAATGGTGGATAACTGCCAGGCAGAGCACCAATATACTATGCTCAAGACATCAGGTACCATTGATGACCAGACCCTTAGTATTTTGATAGATCCAAGTGATATAGAGAGATTTATTTCTAGTGCAGCGCTAAAAATAATTAATTTAAAGGAAATCAAGAGGATGAGTTTATATTTCTAGAAATGGCTTCGAGAGCCAAACATAGGGTTGGAGGGAATTTTATGGGTTGTAGCCTTAACTTGGGATATTTTTTCACTAGGGAAAAACTGTACGTCATGATATTAGGGTCTTATGATGTCGTGATCGATATGGACTGGTTGGAATTGCATGAGGTGATACTCAACTGTAATATGAAACGGTTGAGCTTGGTCGATGATGAGGGACAAAGACACATGATTGTAGGTAGGAACCAGTGAGATTCTCTAAGGTTCATCTCTTACCTATATGGAAGAGCATGCGCAAGGGATTCAAGATTTATGTGATCCTTGCGTTAAATGAAAAGGGCATGGCAGAAGGACTAAAAACCCTTTCGGTAGTATGAGAGTTTGTGGATGTCTTCCTAGAGGAGTTGTCAGGGTTTCTACCTTAGAGGGAATTCGAATTTACCATCGACCTAAAATATGGAATGGAATCAATAGCAAGAATATCTTATCGAATGTTGATGTCGGAGTAACAGGATCTGAAAATGAAACTAAAGGAGTTGTTTGATCTAGGACTTATACATCCAAGTGTTTCACCATGGGGTGCACCTGTGATTTTCATATGAAAGAAGGATGGGTCGTGGAGACTTTTCACTCACTGTCGTCAATTAAACAAGGAAACGATCAAGAATCAATATCCATTTCCAAGGATAGACCGTCAGTTTGATCAGATGAAAGGTGCGACAGTGTTTTCCAAGATTGACTTGAGATTAGGGTATCACCAATTATGAAATAAGGAGGAATACATTCCTAAGACCACTTCTAAGATGAGTTTTGGACATTACGATTTTAATGTTTTACTGTTTGGGATGAAAAACGCCCTAGGGGTATTTATGAGCTTGATGAATGGGGTGTTCCGCAAATACTTAGACAAGTTTTTTCAAGTATTCATTGATGATATTTTGATTTATTCTCGGATGATGGAGGAGCATGACTAGCACTTGCACTTGGTACTACAGTTTCTACATAAGTAGTGAATATTCGATTGATAAAATGATCATTTAGATAGTTTCCCAAAGAAGGTATCGTTGTGGATCCAACGAAGGTAGAATATATTATTGAAAGTCTTGTGCCAACGAATTTCCTAGAAGTGTGTAGATTCATGGGTTTAGCGGGATACTATCGACAGTTTTTCAAAGATAGAAAACTAGATTATGGAATTGCAAAAGAAGAAAAATAATTTTGTTTGGACCGAGAAATGTGCGGAAGCATTTCAGAGGCTCAAGGAGTTGTTGACAACAACACCAATACTAAAGGTCCTTGACATGGACAAGGACTTCTTGTTATGAACTAACGCATCCAAGGAAGGCTTAGGCAGAGTCTTGATGTAAGATGGTTGAGTGATAACTTACATATCGAGGAAGTTGAGAAGGAATGACGAGAACTATGTGATGCACGGTTTGGAGTTGTTATCCATTGTATATTCCATGAGAGTTTGGATACACTACCTAATCAGACAGAATTTCGAACTAAAAATGGACCACTGTGGCAAAGGCATTGGTCGGAATTTCTTAGCGAGTACGATTTTGAGATTACCTACATA